>ML101298.1:40799-94519 GCA_003697995.1 Taxidea taxus jeffersonii | reverse complement strand
GGGCGGTTTCCCGGGGGCGGACTGGGCGGCCGGCGGCAGCGGCTGAGGCCCGAGGGGCGCAGTTTGGCTCTCTTGGTGGCACGACAGAGCCATCGAGGGGTCGAGGGGTCGTAAGCCTTGCCCGAATCAAGCTGATGCTGTAGAGGGTTCACGCGGGCAGCAAGCGGGAGATGGAGCGGGGAGGACGGTCAGAGGCTCCTGCGTCAAGCCAGGCGAAGGGAAGGCCAAGGTGAGGCAGCGAGGGCGCGGCGGAGCCCACAGCCTGTGACGGACACGGGGAGCTCCCGCCCCGTCGAGGCCCGGCCGCGCGCCCGAGCTGGGACCTTGTCTCGGACGCTGGTCCTCCCTGCGGGTCCCGCCGTGCGCCCCGGGCCCTGCTCTGCGGCCGAGAGCCCCGGTCCCGGCCTCCCAGCATCCGCCGCCCGCCGCCGCGCGGAGGGGGAGGACCGCTGCTGGGGCGGGCGGCGTCCGTGCCGAGCCCCGAGCGGGGGTGCGGGGTCCCACGCACACGGCGCGCCCCGAGACGGCGGGAGCCGGTGAGAATCCCGGGTTTCCGCCGCAAAGAGCAGACCGCATACTGCGGAGGCAAAGAGGAGGCCTCCGGCCCCGCGGCGTGTGCCTCCCGCCCCCCACGGACCGTGCCCCGACCCTGGTCCCGCAGCTCTGGAGAGGGCCACGGCGAGGCAGGAAAGGTCATCTTCGGTCCGGAGGGAGCCTGAGACGTTCGCTGAGAATATAGACAGAGTGATTTGGGCCAGGAAAGGGGGACCGGCTCCTTCCTTACTTCCCCCATTCCCTCCCATTTCCTCTTCCTGGGAAGCGGGAGCCGGTGGGATGGAACCCACGCTACGGGCCCAGACCCCCGTCCCCCCGCCTGCACTTGGGGAACCTCGAAAGTGCGGGTTCTCCAGCTGCCTTGGCTTCCGGTGCCTTCCTTTCAAGGTCAACCGCAAACACACCTTCCCCTAAATACTTGGAGTGCGGATCATGAAGCATAGCTCAGGATTTGTTGGCAGTTTTCCTTTTGAGGTAAAATGTACTTAGGTTGAGGGGCACCGGGGTGGCTCGGTTGGTTAAGTGTCCGCCTCCTGCTTGCGGCTCAGGTCGTGATCTCAGGGTCTTGGGATCGAGCCCTGTAGTGGGCTCTGCCCTGGTTGGGGAGTCTGCTTGGGATTCTCTCTCTCCCTCTGCCCGCTGCCCCCACGCACTGTCATTCTAAATAAATAAAAATTTTAAAAAAGTTCTTAGGTTGAAATGCAGAAATCTGAAGTGTGCGTTCCCCATGCTTTCACAAAGGCACATGTGCGTGTAGGGGTGAACTAGCCCATCCCAGTGGGTTTGGAGGAGCAGGGAGGGGGAGGAGGCGGAGGGTCAGGTCTTCTCAGACCACTTCCCAGCAGCTGCCGGCTCCCGGACATGGTTACATTGTTGGGTGGAAACCTCAGAACTCTGAAACAGAGTAGCGCTCCTGTTCTGCTAGGGCTGTTACTGTTACAATTCCCATCTGACCCGTAGCCCTCTACCTTCATGTGTGGAAACCCTGGAAGAGAATAAAGGTGAATGGGGGTATCTGGACGCCAGACTTTGGCCTTTTTTGTTCTGGAAACAAGAGCAAATAATGAACAGTGGTATTTGTGAAAGTGAGCTGATCCAGGGAGGTTGCCTATCCAGCAGCTCTTGTCTCCTTTTTCCTTGAGAGCAAAGCCCACTTCCAGCGAGAAAGGCTGGAAATGCCCCATGCTCACTCCCCAGCGTGCACCCATGCAGGCCAACGACACATCAGGGAAAGTTACTGGGGCTTCTAGGAAAGATGTTCTCTGTCCTAAAAAGAGCTACACGGTAGGAAATGCCCTGTTCTTCCCTAGTTGAAATGTTATCATGTGGGGATGTGATGCCTGGAGCTGTGGCAGCTGCATTGCCACCATGAGTTGTAAAACTAAGAGAATCAAAGAAAAATCAACCTCTGTTGCTGAGTCTTAGAGCTGCTGAATCCTGGAGTGTCTACCTGTAGACTTGTCGTGGGGGGCTATACAGTCCCCATTGTTGGGCAGTCTCTTCCTTGCAGTCTAAAGCATATTAACTGATAACACATGATTTGTAAAAAATTTTTACTGGTAATACCAGAGCATTTCCTGAAAAAAAAATCATATTTATATTATAAAGATCAGACTTAACTGTTTTAAAGAAAATTATAATCCACTGATTTGTGATATGAGTAAATCACCAGTTCTCAAAACAGTTCAGATGACAGAATAGGAATTGTTTCCAAATGATGGTCTTCAATATTTGTAGGAATTTCAACATCATCATAGTCACCTTCAGATTAATAGGCTCGGGGTGGAAACTGTCTTCTTAGTTGTACCTTTATTTATCTGTGAGTACGTAGCTGATGGCTGACATGGGATGTCCTGGGGGCTAGAATGGACAAAAAGGCCTTGAAAAGTTTTGATATATTTAATGTTACCATCCAAATTGGGAAAAACTTTTCTTTTTTTACCAAGCTGGTAAAAACGTGGCTTTACTGTGGGTACCCAGGGTAAAATCTCCACCACAGCATGCCTGCTCGGGGAAAAACTGCTTGTTTGCTTTTGTCCAACTGGTTCGTAGATTTTCTAGGAATGTTCAACATCCAGTCAATGTTTACTAAGGGCCTACTGTGTGCCGGAGTTTGTGCTAGATACTGGGACTATAGCCCGGAGCCAGGCAAGCTCCACCCCAGCAGAGACCCGGATTAGGAAGAAGGATGGAGAAGGAAGCAGGCAATTATAATGCAGAGACAGATGGATTCCCACGGGGCCATCTTTGTTCATTCATTCATTCAACTGATCATTCTTTCGCCATGATTGTTGAGTATCCACAAAGTTCCCCGGGCACTGTGCTAGGGACGGAGAAAACACTGGGGGGAAAGACACCGTCCCTGTCCCCACATTCCCATCACTCTAGTGGGGCAGAAGACAGGTAAATAGGACATCCCCAAGTGCTAATGCTAGGGGAGGAGATCATCAACGAGGGCACCAGGTTCAGGTTTGGGGTGGTGACGTAGGAGGGATGAGAAGGTGGGGAAGAATGTTTTAGACAGGAGGGAGGTTACTGTGCCTAGCCATAGGGGCAAGAGAGACCCCAGACCAGGTCATTTCAAGTGACTGGAGCAAAAATTTTGTCAGAGTGGAGGTTGCAAGGGGGTGGAGAGGAGAAGTTTGCAGGAGAGACGGGAGGACTGGACCCTGACAAGTGTTGTAACCCGGATTAAGGAGTTCGGGGTTTTCCTAAGGGTAATGGGTGAAGAAGAGGTTTAAGCAAGAGAATGGAGGGATCAGATGTCCCCTTGAGGAACCGCTAGCTGTCGCATAGAAAGGGGAGCAGAGGGTGAGATGTTAGTGGCAGGAGAGGCTGCCTGACCAGGGCGGGGAGGGGGTGCCTGAGAGCTGTGGTCACAGAGCGGTGACGCGGGGAAGGAGGAGGACTCCGCACACTGTTCCAGTTTCTGACTCCAGGGACTGAAAGGGTAGCAGAGCACAGGGAGTCTGGGGTTGGGGTAGTGCAGCGTTCCTTTTGGGGTATGTGGGGCTTAAGGGGCCTGGGGGGTTCCTGTGCATGTCCTGGGGGCAGCCGGGCTGGGACCGAGGAGTGGGCTCAGCTGGCGCCTGTGGACCCCTGCTGGCGTTTCAGGGGGATGAGGGCAGGCATGGGGAAGAGCCTGAGGAAGACTAGTGAAGAGCTGACTTGGGGGGGACCATCGGGCCTACGAGAAGGCAGTGGTCGCACAGGAAGCCTGCTGGGAATCTAGGAAGACAGAAGCTGGAGGAAGCCCCCGTCCCCACTGGTCCTGTGGTGGCAGAGAGGATGCTTGAACACAGCTTGAGCACGCAGTGTGCATGTCTGGAGAAGGAGCTCAGTCCAAGGGTCACTCAGCCTCTCGGAGCCTGCTCTGTGGGATTCCCCGGGGATCGGAGATCGCTTAGAAATCCGTCTCTGGTCTGCTCAGGATGCGCCAATCTCAGGGCTCAGCAGATCAACACTGAGGAGTGAACGAGGTTCCAGAGTGTCCAGGCTCCCTCGGGGCTGGGGCTGGGGGCACTTCCGTGGCAGGACAGCAGCCCCTTCCGCGCATCTGACCCCAGAGCCTCCATGCCGGGGAGCGCTGCCTCCCAGATGCGCTTGGGGACAGCAATCTCGGTGCCGTTCGCGCAGAACACGGCGGAAGGAGCCCCTCCTCTTGAACATGCCACGTAATTGTCCCTTTCTTGCCTCTTGCCCAGGACTTTCCGTGGGGAAGCTTCCTTTCCTGTAGCTCCCCAGGACGCGTGTCTAACACAGCCCTGCTGCATGTATGTGCTTTGGCCCAGAGGACGATCAGCTTCTGTCCTTATTGATTGTCACGATGCCACCGGGAGGCGCAGGAAAAAAATCAGTGAGAACCTGAATCTCTGTGGTCCATCCGGCCAACGTCCCGGAGAGGCTCTGGGGTTTGGGGGTGTGTAGGTGGGGACGGTTCATGAGAACAAAACGCACCACTCACTCTTGAAGAACCTGCAAGGTGTGATGCGGCGACTGTACACGCCGAGCGATCAGCTGGAATGGCCGCCCACAGCCCTCTGGGGTGCGGGGAGAGGGCGTGGAACCCCTGGGGCCCAGCTGGGGATGGGAGCCTGGAGGTTCAGCAGCCAGACACCCAGATTTAGCATCACATTGAGCAAACGAGAGAAGAGGAGGGGGAAGGGTGTTTCTCATGGGTGGGGGCGGGGAGCCACGGGACCCAGAGGTCCTCCCGGGGAGGTTCAAGGTTCAAGGACTGAGCCCTTGGGGTCTCCAGGGCAGAGCCTGGGCCCCTGTTCCTCTGGATGCTGGTGCTTCTGGCTCTAAGCTGCAAGCTCTGACCTCTGGAGCTCCACGACATGACCCCGGGCTCTCGGGACCCCGCTCTCTGTTGGAATTCATCTGTTCTCAGTGGGTTGAAAAAGCTGTGCGAATCCTCTTCAGCTTGCTGGCAAAGAAGGGCCAGGGGTCTCAGAAACGCTGCTTTTCCATATTTGCGGGGATTTCAACATCGTCGTAATCGTCCAGGGGCTCGATGTAGCTCGGGATGGATGCGGTCTTCTTGTCTCTAAGTTTGTTGACCCGTGAGTACGTAGCTGGCAGCTCACTTGGGGTCTCCTGTGGGACTAGAACGCACAACAAGGTCCTTACAGACAAAGCTGTGGTGTGTTTTTATGTTTTTGATGAAGTGAGTCAGCATGATTTTCATGGGTTTGGGTGATCGTCCCATGCTCTGGCAGAACAGACCCCCATCTGATGGGGGAAACTGAGGCACAGACATGACACAGCCTCAGGATCCCCCAAGGGGGTCGATGGCAGATGTTGGTCTGACACCACGGCTCCTGTGTCCCTCTGCCTGTCCCCCCACCCCCGCCTCTCCTCGTCCTGGGAACCAGGAAAGAGAAGTGTAGACAAGCGGACCTAAGCTGGTACCCAAATGAGTCGAATTGTGTGATACCCTCATTCTCGTGGGGAAATGATACAAACCACATTTCCTTTTTGGCACATCCCTCCTGGGGACCTACAGTGTTTTCCAGCACTTCCCCTGATTGCTCAGGCATGAATCTCTGTTCAGAAGGAAGGAAGGGGACAGTGGTGTTTGCAGAATGGGGACGTAGGGAACGGGTATGTAGCAAAAAAAGCACCAAGGCGGCCAGGGAAAGGAAGGTGAAGGAGCCAGGTGGGCCTCAGATGACAGCGGAATGTTCTCTACCACAATCTCTTCCTCCTTACGTGGATGTGAGGGGGACCAGCCCTCATTTCTTGCGGGCTCTTCGGTCAGATCCCCCGTTCATCCCCAGGCTCCAGCGGTCCCTTGCCGTGTCGCCGTGGGTGAGGCACTGCGCATCTCTGTGCCTCAGTGTCCTCATCCGTCGAGGGGGAATAATGATGTGTGCCTCCCACTGCTGTCGGGGGCGTCACGTGAGACCGCGCCGCAGAGTGCCTCGCACGGGGCCTGCCCCGCCGGGCTGCTCAGTAAATGTGGGCTAATCTCACGATGTACCCATTCAGTCGAGACATTCTTATGCTCTCCTAAGCTCCAGGCCCTGGTCTTGGTGTGGGTCCGCAGTGGTGAGCCAGACAGAAACGTTCCCATTTCCTCGACTTTGTGTTCTAGTGGGAGGAGGGAGGTCAGAAACAAACGAGCAGCAACGAAGTAAGACAACTTTGGGTAATTGCCACACATTTCGTGAAGAGAATTAGTGGGTTCATTTTAGAGAGGGTGGACAGGAGGGGCCTCTTTGAGGTGCTGACCTTTTTATTTTTAAGATTTTATTTATTTGAGAGAGAGAGAAAAAGAGAGGGGGGGGGAGACTCCACACTAAGCAGGGAGCCCGACGTGGGTCTCGATCCCAGGACCTGAGATCATGACCCGAGCTGAAGCCATGAGTCGGACGCTTAACTGACCGAGCCCCCCAGGTGCCCCAGAGGCTGACGTGTGGGCTGACCTCGAAGGGTGAAGTAAGGCCACTACCTAAGCAGCTTAAGGAAGAACATTCCGGTCCAGGGAACCAGGCAGAGTGCTTCTGATGGGAAGTGTGGGAGGCCCAGTGACACCCCAGGTTTCTTTTCACTCATGCTCCAAGCCGGGATTTGAATATAAGTTTGCGCGTTGAGCTCCAGGAGCACTGCTACTCACTCTGTTCCCTTTTTAACTTCTTTGTCCCTTTCAGAAGGATGGTACCATCTGCAGCTAGTGGCATGGCCTGGCTTTGTGTCCCCACAAGATTCCCATGTGGAAGGCCTAAGCCCCCAGTGAGGTTGTGTTCAGGATGGAGCCGCTAAGGGGGCAATTAAGGCTAAATGAGGTCATAAGGGTAGGACTCTGATCGCATAGGCTTAAGTCCTTATAAGAGACGCCAGAGTGTCCTCTCTCTGTCTTCCCCACCCCATCACCCCCGACCAAATTGACTGGCACCTTGGTCTTGACCTTCTAGCCTCCAGGACTGTGAGAAAATACATTTCAGCTGTTTAAGCCGCCGAGTCTATGGTATTTCGTGCGGGCAGCCCGCACTCTGACACTTAGATAAATTTGTTACCCTACCCCGAATGAGACCGGCGTCCGCGACAGACACTTACGCGTGTGTTCCGGAAAAAGCAGACCCCTGGGCGGCAGAGGGGGTAGCTGGACCGGCGGTTCATTAAGAACGTTCCTAGAGACAGGGAGAAAGAAGAGGAGTAAGGGTGTGCTTTTAACCGTCCCGGCTCAGCCGACTGGAAGGAAAACATCACAGAAAAAGGACAGGGTTGAACATCCAGGTCCTGGTTCCTGAAGGTGGGAGGCATCCCCTTCTCTAGGTTTTGGATCCCATTTGTAAGGAAACCGTCTCCTCCAGCCCCAGGAGCAGCCGGACTTAGCACGGAGCTTGCCTTCCGGGGTTCTCCTGCACGGTTTTGGGAAGGGGAGGTGAGCGCCAAACCCTGGTGTTCCTAAAGCCGACTTTATCCAGTCCCGCTGACATGGTCGCACGCGCTCACCAGAAACACGTGACCGGAATGTTCCTCACGGCACCATGCACCACAGCCCCAGACTGGACACCACCCAGATGCGCATGAGCCGGAGAGTGGGTCAGCCCCTCACGGTCCCCTCCCACTCTGGGACGCCCCACAGGAGTGAGGATGAACCGTCTGCAGCCACCCGCAAGGACACTCGCGGAGGCCGTGAGCAAAAGAAGCCAAGCACTAGGTACTCTGTACCCGATCTGTGGCCCTTTCAGAGGCTGGGATGGAGTAGCCCCTCTACAGCCGGGACCGAGCTCGGGGAGCCTCTCTGGCTGGTGATGCTTTTGTGCATGGTGCCGCGCATGGATGCTGGGAGAAGGAAGCCCGGCGCCCGTGCTCATGCAGCGAGAGGACCAGGGGAAGCTCGTGCCTGGTTTCTCCCGGCCTCCATCCTGTATGCCTTCCCTTTACCGACTTGATCTGTACCCTTCTACTATAATAACCCCAAACCGTGACTGTTGTAGCTTTTCTCGGTCCTGGGAGTGCTTCTTGTGAGTCATCAAGCCTAACGGTGATCCTGGGTACCCCCTCAATAGGTAGCAGTCATAAAAGTCCCAAGTTGGGACCTCTGGGGATTCAGTCCATTAAGTGTCTGCCTTCGGCTCAGGTCATGATCCCAGGGTCCTGGGATCAAGTCCAGTATGGGGCTCCCTGCTCAGTGGGGAGCCTGCTTCTCCCTCTGCCCCTCCCCCTGCTTGTGCACGTGTGCTTTGTCCTTCTCTTTCCTTCTGCCAAATTAAAAAAAAAAAACTTTTTAAAAAAGCCCCAGATATATCACAGAATACAAAAGGAAGGCAGGTGGCATATTTTTGTTAAGTGCACAGCCTTAAGGGGGCTATACTTGTGATCCATTTAAAGAAGAGGAGAGTGGGGCTCCTGGCTGGCTCAGTCAGTGGCAGGAGCCACTCTTGACCTTGGGGTTGCGCGTTTGAGCCCCAGGTTGGGGGTAGAGCTGACTTAAAAAATCAAATCCTAAAAGAAAAGTGGTGGGCCCAGCACACAGAGCCTGACTAGTGACTGGTACCAGAGGAGACGGGACCAGGATGACGTGGAATGCAGAGCCACAGACCGTGCCCTGCGTCCCCAAAGCCCGAGTCCTCTCCCCTCGAGGTGGCGGAGCAGGGGGAGAGATGAAGGATTTCCTCTTACTTACTCATACATCTTCTCTTCATCCCTTTGCTTGTCTTCCCAGGGCTTGGCAATCTCCCACTTCTTGCCTAAGGAATCAGATAAGCATATCCACGTAGGAAGGAAGCAGGAGGGGGACTTTATGGTTTAGAAGTCCTCAACACCGGGTGTGTTCAGGGCATTTGGGGGAAGAACCACCAAGCAGAGACAGACCTGGGGACATGGAGCAGGTGAGTGGAGGACACTGGCGTCCCCATGGGCCTTCCGCCCGCCGAGCCTTTCGCTAATCCTCAAGGGTTAATACCGTGGGTCGAGGTAAAAGAGAGCAGATGAGGTTTTTGCTCAGGGTCACGCTTTTGTGCATATCTAAAAAGGAAACTGTTTAAGAGCCAAGTGGACGGGGCGCCTGAGTGGCTCAGTGGGTTAAAGCCTCTGCCTTCGGCTCAGGTCATGACCTGAGGGTCCTGGGATCGAGCCCCGCATCGGGCTCTCTGCTCAGTGGGGAGCCTGCTTCTGCCTCTCTCTCTGCCCCTACCCCATGCTTGCACATGTGCGCTCTCTTCCTCTCTCTTTAATAAACAGATTGTTTAAATAAGAAACAACTAACTACCATCAAGGGTTAGGAGGGAAGGAACACTGCCCAGGAAGCCCGGTGGACCCGAGTTCTGCCTCCAACTCCTCTGAGGCCTCGGTCAAGGCTTTGCCGCTCTCTGAACCTTGATTGTCTTATCTCCAAAAACAGATGGAGGAGAATGACAAGGTCTCACTCCTCGTGCAGCCCTGACCTTTCAGGAGAGACAGGATCCCTGAGGGATGCCAGCCCGGGCTGTGCGCCCCCCCGGGAGTCGGCCGCACCGCTCAGTGAGCTTTCCATCCTTACGTCATCGGGGGTACGACCTTAGGAACACACACCATCGGATCAGGGATTTCACGTTTGGGGAGATGAACAGCAAAGTGGAAACCCACTTGTAGACAATCTAAAGTCAGCGTAAGGCCTCCAGGAAGCTGCTCGTGCGTATTCCGAGGAGGCCAAGGCAGCTGTCGTACTAGAGAATTCAGAGGACGACCTCAGAGAAGGCAGTCGTGGAGGCCAACGTGTTGATTGTGGACTGAGCAGAGGGGGAAACTGAGGCCCAGAGAATCATGATGCTTAATCCAAACTTCAGCCGATACAGGCCCAGAACAAATCTTCCTGCCCTAAAGGAACCCTGGCGCGCGGAGGAGCAGCCCAGCCCTCCCCGCCCTCCACCTGCCCAGGTGAGACCGCCATTACCCTGTCTGAGCAGCAGCCGGCAGGCACAATACAGGATGAGGCCCAGGCCCGTGGAGACGAGGATGATGGCCACAGCTAGAATGATCCAGAAATTGTCCCTCCACCAGTCCATCGCAGTGGAGCCCTGGGGAGAATGGAGACAGAGGAAGGAGGCGTGAGTAGGGGCATCGGGCGGGGAGGGGTGGGGGCCGCTGTCTACCACGCGGCCTCGGGGGAACCTCTGCTTACGGGTCAGGCAGGCGCTGGCCTGGGCACACCCTGCCCACCAGCAGCGGGGAGACCCTGGAGCTTGGGCCGGTCCTCCTGTGCAACACGGGAGCGGTGCCAGCCAGCGCTTCCCAGGGCAGTCGTGTGCCCCGCAGACAAGATACGCGCCTGGAGGCTTCCTCGCTGCTCTTTCCTCGATTGTCGAACATGCAGGGGAGGGGGGCGTCACCGACTGCAGTTGCTTTTATATCAAAGGAGCAACAGAGGCTTAATTCCTATTTTTTTTTCTTGGAGGTGGGGGTTAGGAAAATACCTCTCTGGGTCTCCTGGAGCGAGGGGAAGGGGGAAGGTAAAAATGCAAACTGAGTTAGTCCGCTGGGAAAAAGGAATGGGAATTTGGGGCTGCAAGCTGGCCCGCTCGGGAAGCAGAGGGTCCGGGACGAGCAGGTCGTAAACATTCTCATCCCACGAGACGGGCCCGCGGCGCCAGCGGCGGGGCCGAGCGTTTCCGGGTCCACAGGTGTACCCCGTGAACTCGCTGTACCTTTGCAGTGTACACGGCGCAATAAGCCAGTTATACCCCAGTGGCACCCTGGGCGGGGCGGGGAAGGAGAGACAGAAACAGGAAGAGAGCGGAAAGTTCGAGGATTGTTAGAAAGTCCCACGGGCGGAGGCCGGCCGCACTTTCGCAGGACGGTGATGACTAACATATAGCTTGGAGCGGTTGTGCCGCAATCTGTGTTACATCAAGGCTGCAGTGAAATTGCACAATAAAAGCTTGTACAAATGGAGCCTGGGGCATCCTGACTTGTGTGCCCTGGTTTTCCAAGCGGGGGGACGTGGGCCGCGATGGGCAGTGGCTGCAGCAGGACTCACAGGCGTAGCCTCCAGGAAGGCAGGGAGCTCTCGGGGAGGAGTGGCCCCTTCCGCCCCCGTCCAGGGCATGGCCACTCTGCCTGCTCACTTGGCTTTTCAAATTAAAAAAAAAAAAAGGTCCCTGAGGCCTGGCATATCCCAGGTACGTGAGAATCAACTTCCTGCGTCATTGTGTAGCCGATGGAAGCTCACCCATGACTGCCTGCGCAGAGCCATTTCCAATTCGAGCTTTTGAGCAATGTTGGCGGTGGAAGCCGGGAGCCAGGCAGGGAACACGGGCACCGTGATGCAGCTGCTCAGGCCACTATTCCCGCAAAGACTTCTTTTTTTTAAAAGATTTTATTTATTTATTTGACAGACGGAGATCACAAGCAGGCAGAGAGAGAGGAAGGGAAGCAGGCTCCCCGCCCCCAAGCAGAGAGCCCGATGCGGGGCTCGATCCCAGGACCCTGAGATCATGACCTGAGCCGAAGGCAGAGGCTTTAACCCACGGAGCCCCCCAGGCGCCCTCCTGCAAAGACTTCTGATGTGGCTTCCTGTGTACCCACGTGTGTGCGCGACCGGCATAGCGTCTTCATTTATGATGTCGTTCTATTATAATTTGGGTTTCCAGTCCCAAGGTTTGTTCCTCCCGGGAGGGCGCGGCTCGATCAAACAGAATGGTTTCCGGCTCTTCATAGACTTATGCGTGCGAAACCAGTTGTGTGCTGCTAGTTAGTGTTCCTGCAGGCGCATCATGCCGCAGCTTTTCTGCTCAGCGTTTTGCTCAGCGTTGCGCGTCTGTCGTCCATCTGTGGTGGTGGACGAGCTGGAGACTGACTCCCGGATGAGTGACCTGGCAGCTGGCCGGGTAGCCCCACCCCCGGCGTGCAGTCAGCGGGGGTTTGGGGGTAAGTCGCCTTTTCAGGATGCGCAGAAGGAAGCACTAGAGGAAGGAGAACCAAGGGAAAAAGAAAGAGCACGGAGACTGGGGACGTGGCTTTCAGGAGAGCCCCGGGAAGTTTGGTTTTGCAGGGCCCTGTGAGGTCACGGGGCACCGGACTTAGGAAAATGCCACACATCAGAGGGTGGGCTCTTCGTTTAATAAACCTAATTGGAACCTCACCTTCTTTAGCTCTGGGGAATGGAGGGATGGATGGACGGACGGACGGACAGAAGGACAGAATTATCTTCCCCCCACCCTCTTACACTCAAATATGTATCTCCTGGTTCGTTGTCTAATTTGTCTCTCATATTTTCTATCTTTTGTGGGTTTTTTTGCTTTAATCTTGAAGGATTTCTCCAAAAGGCAATATAAACATAGTCTTTAAGGCTACAGAAGTGAACACCAGGGCATAAGGGTCCAGAGCTATTGCATCTGAGCAACAAAAACAAACAAAGCAAGGTTGATCTGAGGAGCATGAGAAGGATGGAAAATGGAAGACGGGGGAGGGGGGCTGCAACTTTCCACTGTAAATGCTCTGAATTACTTGATTTAAAAAAACAAACAAACTGTGTGTATTTACAGGGAGCCTGGCTGGCTCAGCCGGTTAAGCATTCGGCTGGATCTCAGCGCAGGTCTTGATCTCAGGGTTGTGCGTTCAAGCCCCGTGTTGGGCTCCGTGCTGGGCGTGGGGCTACTTAAACCAACATCCCACCCCCCCGCTGCCAAAACAGAAACTGTGTGTATTTACTTCAAGAAAATAAAATTAAACACACACACACACACACAACCCGCCAATTAAGCACGTAGTGTAGCTTCGGCGAAGAGCGACTGCTCAGATCTCAAGGTCAAAGCAAATCATTGTCCTCCGTGGGGCGGGGGGGGGGGGGGGGGAAAGAGGAAGAAAGAGGAAGAAGGCTGATGTCAGCCAAGTGAAACGTGGGACACTTCCGAGAACTTCACAGTGATGAGTACCTCGCAGCCCTGTTCCTACACATGGAGCGGCTCTGGCTGGCCGGCAGACGTTTCGCGGGTGTCCCGGGCGCACGAGGTCTGCAGGGGCTTTCCGCTCGCCCCTCACTTCATCCTTGCGCCACACGCTTTCCCGGACCGGGCGTGCAGGTCGAGGGGACAGGGCCTGCCCGAGGTCCCCCGGCAGGGAGGAGGCGGAATGCTTTCTGTGTAGCTCCCAGGCCTCCCGCTGCGGATGTCGGTCACCGTGGCCCCGGACGTCAGGGACGGGCCGTGTGGGGCTCAGGATGTCTTGCTTGCAGGGGCGCAGCGATGGTGGTGAGGTGGTGGAGGCCACGGATGAACGGTCGGGACCCACAGTGAAAGCCCCAAGTTCCCCGCATTCCAGGGCCAGAGAACCAGCTCCTCCCCGCGGAGTGGAGAGGCGCCTTCTCAACAGAAGCGGGACGAGGAGAGGAGCCGCGAGAGGCAGCTGGGCGGGGAGGGTGCCGAGGGACCATGTCCCTGCCGGTTGTCCTCTGGGCTCCTGGTTACTTTAGTGCCCTGGCTGCTGCCAGAGAGGGGACGTGGACTCTGGGGAGCGGCAGCGGGGAGGACAGCCAGCCCCGGGGGGCCCTTGTTGGCCGTGTGGAAGCTGGACCCCGGGGTCGGCCGGCCTGGGGTAGAGAAGACGGAGGGGGGCCGGCCGCAAGGGGCAGAGAGGTGTTTGTGGGACTGGCTGTGGCAGGCCACAGACGCGGCCAAGTCTCTCGACGGGCCACAAGGGACCCCAGAGGCGATCTGCAGGGATGGCCACGGGTGGGAGACTGTCTGTCTGTCTGTCCTCCTCAGTGCGATGCCAGGGAAGTAGTGCAGGGTGGGCTGCAGGGGAGCTGAGGTGGCTCCCTCGCCTCCCCCCCTCACTGGGGCAAAGTCGGGGGGCTTTGAGCCAAAGACAGTGCTGAAGGTTTACAGTGAGCACGGCTAGATTTTGCAGAGTGCACTGAGTCTGCTTAGGAAGCAAGAGTAACTTAACATTTTGGAATTGGACTGAAACGTCTCTGGGGGAGGCCACTCCCCATTGGAGCAAGGTGGGAGCGCAGGCAGGGCTTAGAAGCAGGCCGTACCCCCCTCCCGGGGCTGCTCTAGCACGTTCCCAGGAGCGCAAAGGCTTAACTCCCAAAGTCAGGGAGGTCAGGAGTCCCTCCGGCTGGCACAGGGTGAAATCAAAGGGCGGGCGGGGCCGTGCTCCCTCCTGGGGCTCCACGGAAGAGCCATTTCCCTGTCCTGTTCGGCTTCGAGAGGCCACTCCTGTTCCTGCCCGTGACGGCCCGGCGCCATCTCCCATCTCCCAGCTGCCAGTCTGCGACCTCGATTCCACCGGCGCCCTCTGTCCCCCTTTGTCCCGGGACCCGACACCATCCCAGGCTGGGGCAGGCGGGCTCGCCGCACCAGCCACCGGGATCCGAGCGCCATGAGATGAGAGGCTCGCTAACGGGCCTCCGAGCGCTTACGCATTCAACATCCTGCATTTTGCTGCCCGGGGGGTCAGGAGGAAAAGGGGGAAAATGGGACGGATGTTCTGCCATCGTTGACAAAATTCCACCGCGTGGTACCTGGCGCCGCTGGCCTCGTTGGGAGCCCCGGGACGGACATGGGTCTCTGTTTCTGGGAGGTGTCTGTCTCATGGGAGGGAACATCTTTGTTTTCAAGAGTCTGAGGACATAGGAACGTTCTCAAGGCAGGACGGGAGCTCACAGGTAACACAGGGCCCCACTAGCCAGAGCCCGGGGCCCACAGTCCAGTGTAGACCAGTACAGACCAGAAGAGGAGCCAACACGGGCCCAGGTCGGCTGTCCAGCGGCTGCGGGGAGGGCGCAGGTGCAGGCCTGGGGGTCCCAGCTGCTGGGAGGTCAGGAGCTACAGGCCCGACCTCAGGTCCTGTCACGTGGGGGAGCACTTGGTGGCCACCAGACACGGAGGAAGGAAGGGAAGGGGCGCAGTGGGAGCACCCCTCGGAAGTCAGCTATGGAGTGGCTTGGATGCATCAGGCCCTGGGCCACGAACTTGAGGAATATCGAAGTTCCCTACCCTCACCCTGCCCGAACCTTGGGATCACCCAGGGAGCTTGAACAGCTGCTTACCTCCGAGACTCCGATTTAATGGATCTGGGGTGGGGGCCTGGCCACTGGGGTTTGTTTATGATCTTAATAAAATTGTCCAGATGAGTAATACGAGGCTGAGGTGGAGAACCAGGGATGTACGTGTCGACTCTGAACCCTTATTATAACCTCCTTGCTGAGGGCGCGGTTCTTACCCTGAACAGAGCTCAGAGAGGTTAAGCGATATGCTAAAGGCAGCACAGCTAGGGATCGACTAAGCTAAGCTTTCAGCCGGGTGCCTTGGGCTGCCCGAGTCCCCACCCTGTTAACTCTGCCAGGCTGACGTCAAGCCGGTGAGCGTTTTCCCTTCGTAACAGAACTGAAAGCAGAACCCTCGTTCTGGATTCTGGCGAGGTCTCAGCCCTTAGCTGTGTCTTGCGCATAAAAGGAACCGCAGTATGAAAATGCATCCCAGAAAAGTAACAGGCGCCGCACACTAAGGCCCCACGGGTTACAAGCGCTCTATGCGCCCCATCCCACAACGCGGCTTGTGGTTATGAGCCCATTTTACAGATGAAGCAGTGGAGGCTCAGATCTCAGCAGTTAGGGGAAAAATCAGGAGCCAAACCCTGGTCTTTCCGACCCCAGGGCCTTTGCCTGCGAGCACCAAATGCAGGCTTTGGGAGGTGTATGAAAATGCAGGTGCCAGGGGCCCAGGCCCCTTCCCTACAGCCAGCTCTGATGGGTGGGTCCAGTGTGGGACTCGGGGATCAGGATTTTTTTTTTTAAGATTTTATTTATTTATTTGACAGGGATCACAAGTAGGCAGAGAGGCAGGCAGAGAGAGAGGAGGAAGCAGGCTCCCTGCTGAGCAGAGAGCCCGATGCGGGACCCGATCCCAGGACCCTGAGATCATGACCTGAGCCGAAGGCAGAGGCTTTAACCCACTGAGCCACCCAGGCGCCCCGGGATCAGCATTTTTAACAAGCAGTGTAGGGGGCTCAGCCCCAAGGGGGGAACGTGCATGGGGCCAGTCAGCAGAGCCCATGGCAAGGACAGGCGAGCACACTGGAGGCTGGTCCTCCTGCCCTGCCGTCCACCCCCACCATCAGAGGCAGCAGCAGCACTGGGATGGAAAGCAAGCCACTGGAAAGGACCCTTCGAAACAAATACCTTTCCAGTTTGCTTGTCACAATGCCTGAAATCCCACAAGTCACACGAAAGTCACTGCAAAGTTCCAGGCTCCCTCTCTCCCCACTTCCTCTCTATTCAAACTCATTTGCCTGGGAGTGCTAGACTCTGAGGAAGAGAAACTGATTTTTACTAGGGTGTGAATGACTTCCTTTGCCCCTCAAGGCACTGGATTCCTTCTCTGGATTCCCTAGGGCACTGACAAGAGCAGGGGCATCCTAGGACCTCCGCCCAAGTCCCCAGAGGGTATAAGTGAATGTGAGTAGGAACAAAGACTCTCTTATCTAGGCTTGTCCTCCTGCTAGTGACCCCACCCTGCTCCCCTTCAGAGTGTTGAAGACCCAGAAGGCAAGAGAAGGTCGGACACTGAGATGGAGGAAAGGTAGTTTGTTTAGAATAGGAGAGTCTTGGGGCGCCTGGGTGGCTCAGTGGGTTAAAGCCACTGCCTTCAGCTCGGGTCATGATCCCAGGGTCGTGGGATCGAGCCCCACATCGGGCTCTCTGCTCTGCGGACAGCCTGCCTCCTCCTCTCTCTCTGCCTCTCTGCCTACTTGCGATCTCTGTCTATTAAATAAATAAAAATCTTTAAAAAAAAAAGACCAATTAGAATAGGAGAGTCTTCCACGTGTTTGCATCGAGAAGGTGCCGGGGCAGAAGACAGGAGTGAAATAGAAGAGACCCCTTCTCGGCCAGAAAGAAGGATGGGCTTTTAAAAGGGAACAAGGATGGAGAGAGGGCGTGCCAGGATCTTGGGCAGGAAGTGGGGAGCCAACACCCCTCTTCATTCAGTCTGATGTAGGAGACAAAGTCCGCGGGTGCTGGGTGGGGCGGGGGGAGGGAGGCAGACCCGCATTGTCCTTGTGGGAGGAACAGGCTCTTCCTGCAGCTGGGCGCACGTGTGCTGCCTCCGACACTGCCTTGGGGCCTACTGGTCCCGTCTGCCTTTACCACTGCCTAGCCATCACCTGGGCCCGGTGGGCGCTCCCTACGGATCAGGGAACCTAGGAAGGAACGAGACGCTGGCCTGTCCCCTGGCCTGCGGCTGGATGTCCCCTCTGAGGACAGGGTGGGGGAGCAGGTGGCAGCTCAGATCGCACGTTGCCCGCCCGGCCCCGCTGCCTCCCTCTCCCCCTGCCTCAGGGGCTTCCCGATATTGAGCCACGGGCTGGCAAGCGGAGGCCCCTGTGATGCCCTGGGCTATCGGCCTCGGGGCTATCGGCCTCGTCGCAGCCTCCCCGGGAGCCCGGCAGCCGCCGCGCTGAGTGGGTTGAGTGGGTCGGGGCGGGAGGGCAGCTGAGCGCAGTCACCGGCCCAGCGCAGGTTCTCACTTCCCCAAAAGGCATTTCCGGGGAGTCAGGGGACAGAACTCATACCGTGCCCTCCCCGGGAATTCCAGAAACCGTGGGTTTTATTCAGCACTTGCTTTAAAAAAAAAAAAAAAAAACCTGAACCCTGAAAAACCAAAAAACAGCCAAATTCTGCCGTGGAGGAAGACGCGCACACACGAAACGTCTCACGACGAATTGCCTTTCCGACCCATGATGCACCCAGGGTGCCCCCGCTCCGCCTCGCCGGGCTCGTGAAGAAGATACTGAGCGAGCGAGAGCCGCTGTGTTTCTTTCAGGACCCGCTGGTGGGGCAAGTCCTGGATATAAAAACTCGAGTTTTTCTCAAGAAGAATGAATGACCTCAAGTAGCCGCGAGTCCCATGAGGTGCGGAGAGGACGCGTGTGTGTGGGAGCAGGGGATTGGGGTTCCGGCTGGAGTTGGAAGAGGCCTCCAACGTCGCTGTGCCAGGAGGCCCGCCTGCAAATAGCTCGGCGGAAAGATGGGGACCCCCTTCCTCACTCGCCCTCTGCCCTTAGGGCTTGGTGGCCTGGGATGCAAATCCCCTTACCCGAGGCCTGCCCTGCCCAGGACAGCAGCCACTGGGCCTACGAGGCCGCTGGGCACCTGCTGGGTCTCAATGACTTCATATGGAAAGGACACAAAAGGTCATTAATAAATGTTGATATGGGTTACTTGTGGGAAAGATCCTTCGGGTGTATTGGGTTAAGGCAAATGTATTATTAAAATTAATTTCAGCTTCTTTTTTCCCCTCTAATTTCCCCCCATTGAAATTCTTCCCTCTTGTGCCCCTGCTCACACTCGGAACCTTAAGATGGACTGGCTGGCTCTGTCGGTGGCGCACGCGACTCGATTTTGCCAGGGGGAGGCCATGAGTCAGGTGTCGAGATGACTTAAATAAATAAATAAACTTAAAAATAATTTTTGGGGGGGCTGGGTGGCTCAGTGGGTTAAAGCCTCTGCCTTTGGCTCAGGTCATGATCTCAGGGTCCTGGGATCGAGCCCCGCATCAGGCTCTCTGCTCAACATGGAGCCTGCTTCCCCCTCTCTCTCTGCCTGCCTCTCTGCCTACTTGTGATCTCTGTCAAATAAATAAATAAAATCTTTTAAAAAAATAATTTTTGGGTGGGGAAGCACATAGTAATGCACAGTCATATCCTCCGATCGCGCAGCACCATTTCTAGAAACACAGCCTGAGAAGTTGCCCGAAGGAAGTACAAGTCAGAGGCAGACCTTGTAGACCAGCGTGAGGAAGCAGGGAGGCACCTCCGGGGCGGTGTGGGACGGCTGGGGGAGACAGTCGCACAGGGCCACTCGATGGGTCCCGTGCGGCAGTCGCAAGGCGGGAAGAAAGGAAGAGACCCAGGAGCCTGCCGGGAGCCCCAGGCCCTGGGAAAGCACAGTGGGGGGCGTGCCCCCGCGGCAATCGCTTCTCCCCAAGTTCCCCACATCTGTGGCTGGAGCCCGCCGGGAGAAAGCCCAGAACACAGACCTTTCACCGCGCGAGGGCAGGAGCCTCCCCTCTCGCTCTGCCGCCCAGCCTTGCTGTGAAGCACGAACTGAACACATGGTCAAGACTGCGGTACCCCATCTAAAAAGGGCTTCTGCTCGCCCCTCCCCAACAGGTGGCTTCTGTGGTGTTTCTGGGGCTTTGGGTGTGATGTATCTGCCCAGGGCAGAACCTTCCGGACTTGCGGATGACTCGGGCTTCCTGCTCTGTTATCCCAGGAGTTCTGCAACCCAGAAGTCCTTCCTTGGATCCAACCAGGTTGTCTCACGCTGTTGCTGGTTTTCTTACGTGTTGGCTCTGCGCGTGAGTGGGACACCTAGAGCCCTGTCCCTGGGGGACCGTCTGGCAACAACGTTGGTGCCATCAGTGAGGTGGGGGGGGAGTCCTGGGGATGCCTGTGCCTGGTGACAACCAGCGAGGCCTGTGTGTCCTCTCTAGAGCGCATAGAATCAAAATAAGACAATGGTAACTTTTCAAAATATCTACACGTAGGGGAAAAACTAGAGGGCCAACACCAAACTCCCTCCCGTGGTGGTTGCGAGGTTGTGCAATGTGGGGTCATTCTTTCCCCTTGTTTCTCTGAAGTTCTCATTTTCGTCTATCCTGAGAAATACCGAGCGGCCCCCAGGCCTTGTCTTCACCAGGCTCCACAGTCCCACTTTCAAAGCTCCCTTGGCGGGCCCCACGCTGGCCGCCAAGGGCCAGGAAAGGGGGTGCCTCTCCGGACAAGTGATGCACGACAGGGTGGGATGGGAGACACAGGGCCAGGACCTCTCCACGGTGATTTCCCCGGGGCAGCGGCAGGTGGCTGGGTGGGGACCTGACCCCAGCCCAGCCCAGCTTGACCCCGAGGCCTCGGGAGCACAGGATGCCTTACCGGTCCCTACGCCCCGGGCGCACACACGCAAAGGCGCCCCGGCGGGTGGTGGCTAGGTGTTTCCTGCACGGGCCCCAGGATGCAGCCCGAGGTTGCCATGGTTACTGCCTTGCCCCCTCACCCCCAGCACAGAACCTGTAGGGTCCTCCCAGCTATCAGCTCCCCACACACCTCATCAGAGTCCGGAGAGGCTAACCAGCCCTCTCCAGCACACGCAGCTCGCCGCCCGTCATGAGGTCAGTTCAAGTCCCCGGCAGACTGCAGGGGAACGGAAGCCCAGAGGGGAGCAGTGATTCTGAGTTCAGCCCGCCAGCGAGAGGCAGACTGGACTCGCCAAGGCCACCCAGAGATTGGGCTACACCCCCCAGGGGGCCAGAGCCTAGACGCCTACCTGGGTTGCAAGGGTGTCCATCTGTGAGCGGCTGAGGGGACAGCAGGAGCCGACTGTGGTGGCTCAGACGCAGCTGGCAGGAGGCTTTCCTCGCCCACAGGCCTCCCACCCACCCCAGAGCAGTGAGCCCCAGCCAGACCGCACTTCCCCTTCCTGCTCAGCCCTCGGGCGGGGGAGAGGACCAGGCGCCCAAGGCAGCCCCTTCCTTCTTCCAGGGAAGCTGGCTCCCAAGGCTCCCAGGAGCCAGGATCTCCTCCTGCAGGGCCCTGCATAGGTCCATCCCAGTGGTGGGGGTCAGGCCCAGGGACAGCCTCAGCAGGGGGGACCGGGTGGCCGAGTGGTCCCTGCAGATGAGCATGCGTGAGCATTCCTGGCTGCGGCAGCCGGCCTGGGGCACCAAGAACGAGGACGTTGGCTCCCACCCAGAGGCAGCCCCTGGGGGGACCCGGGCTCTGGTGGGACAAACACAGCGTGCCCACGGAGACCTGCTGGAGGACACCCGGGCGCACCTAGGGGATGCCCAGCCAGCTTCTGCTGTGAGGCTGCTCTGGGCCATGGCCCCGTGGGCTGTCCTGGTGGGGGCTTGTATCTGCCTGCACGGTTGACAGTCCCCAGCAGCGCCCATGGCCGGTTACGGTGGGGCCGGCACTGGGAAGCCAACCAACCATTTGGAGGAATTGACCATTCAGACTAACATGAGCATCCTGGGCACACACCGGCGTGCATTGTGTCTGCTCGGGGAAAAGGGTATTTTGACTCTCCCGGGTAATGATGCTACTCTGGGCTTTCTGGGAAGTGCTTACCAACCGGCCTACAGGATGCACGATTCCCGATCTGCAGGGTTTGGGAGTTTCCAACAGGACCCTGTCCAGCTGCTGGCGGGATGGTCCTGGGCTCAGACTCCAGGCCATGTCTGCAGCCAGGGGTCGGGGCTGCTAACCCCCACCCCGGAACCCTTGTGAGGACCAGGGCCCACCCCTGTCTGGCTGCATCTCCTGGGCCTGGGGGGTTGTCACCTCCACTTTCCAGCTGAGCGCACGGAAGCTCTGCAATGTCGCTGCGGGGCGGGCTGGGGGGGGGGGGGGGGGGGGGGGGGGGGGAGTGGAGTCTGCGCATGTGCAGCTGGCCTGCTGGGAAGGCCTTGGAGCCCGGGTCTGTCCTGTGCGAACTCTGTGCTCTTAGGGGCATGGAGCCAGAGTTGCGCTGCTCAAAACCCCTACAAGCGAAGTCACAGTGACCTTCGGAGCGGTGAACAAGCGCTTCCGTGCCTAGAGCTGAGCCCCTGCCCCAAGGCCGTGGCTGATTCACCAGTAAGTGGTTTCCCTAGCGCGCCACGCCAGCCTCGTTAGGTGACAGCATTCCCCGACGACCTGCTGCCCCCCACGTGCATAGGACACACCCGGCCCAGGCGCCCGGGGGTCCGGATCCCACGTGCGCTGTGCCGACAGCCCCTCCCCAACCTGAGCCTCAGTTTCATGGCTTGCGAAGTAAGTGAGCCCAGGGGTGACTGCGGTGGCCCAGGGACGGAGCCTGGACACAAGGGAAAATGCCGGTAAGTGTGCGTTGGCGGAGAAAAGAAGCCGAGCCACCTGCAGAGAGAAGCGAGGGACCCACGCCTCCTTCCAGCAAGCCCCAGGGCCTGTTTGCCAGGCTCTGCGCTGGGCCGCGCGAGGCTCAGACCCCGTGCCTGCCCACAGGGAGGTCTCTCCGCGTGTGGGGGGGAGGTGAGGGGCTGCTGCAGTGCAGGCGGAGGTGGGTGCGTTGTAGTCTGCTCCGCGGTGGAGCCCGCCTTCTCCGGGACAGAGGGGCACCTGCCATTGGTCTCGAGAGCCGGGAGTGCTCCCGGTGGGAGCTCAGGAGCCGCAGGGCTGGGGAGGCGCAACTGCAGCATCTGAACGGGGTCTGGAAGTGTGTGTAGGAGTTCACGCAGGGGAGCGAACAGGGACAGACGCTGAAGTTTCTGGAGAGAGGTAGGGCAGAGGGTGGGGGTGGAGAGCAAACTGGGGGCCCCACCCCAGGCCTTGCGGACCTGCCTATTTCCTTGCCACCCACGCTCTTCCTCTGGCTCTGCCGCTGTCTTTCCGCCCAAGAGGGCAGAAGGTCGGTTTGGCCTTCCTCCTGCCGCGGGGAGGTGCCACACTCTGGGTCTGGGGGGTGCAGGGGCCCCAGGGCTCCAGGAGAATGGGGGACGCCCTCTGGTGGCTGTCTTCAGTGCCTCTGTCCCTACTCAGGGTCCCACCACCCTGGTCCCCCAGGGGGGACGGCTGGACACATGTGACCTCAGCCTCTGGAAGCCACAGAACCCGAGACCCTCAGACTGGAGGGACCTGGGATGGGATTGCAGTCCCCTCCTCCCCCGTGTCCTCATCAGCATCCTGCCAGGTGGCCGCAGCATCTGAGTCATGCACAGAATAAGGCCACCTGGTGGGTGTCAGACTCCGTCATGACCAGTGACTGAAGAGAGGGCTGGATGGGGCCGTCGGCCGGAAGCAATGCTTCCAGGCGCTGTGATTTGCTCCTTCTGATCTCGGAACGGCTGACAGGGATGGGGGGAGTGTAGCTTCCAGACCCAGAGCCGCAACCAACAGTGGGAACTCCCTTGGAGTGGGTGGTGGCTGAAGGGTGGGCGCCCAGAGCTCAGCCTCTGGCAGTTTGAGACCCTGAAACCCAGGGAACCGCAGGCGCCTGCTGTCGGGGGAGGAGCACCGGGTTCGGTCCGGTCTGTTTGGAGTGAGCCCCCCCCCCCCCGCCCCAGCCTCAGGCTGAGACATCTGTTCCCACCCAGCGGGCTGCCCAGGTCCTGGAAACAGAGCAGGACAGGGAGGAAACCCTTGTTTTATCTTGTTCTTTGCCTTCACACAGCTCCTTCCCATCGGGTCCAACACTTGGTCACCCTGTGGTTCAAAGTATCAAGTGACATCAAGTAGAAAGAAACAGAACAATGCACAGTTCCTATTTTGGACTAGACTCCGGTGTTTTCCCCCGAGACTTACCGTCATTGTCCATCCCATGGCGTGAACCCGTAATCGGCCAGGGGTTTGCTCCGCGGGCCCCGGCACTCAGGGAGACCTCTGGGGCGGGGGCTCTCCCAGCCTCAAATGCAAACTCAGGTCAGCCTTGGAAGCGGGAGCCTGTGAAGCTGTCCTCCGTGGAGCTGAGGGACGGTCGCGTGTCTGCACGGTGACCGAGAGCCATGGGGAACGGGACCCAGTCCCTGGCTCCAAGTGGCTCCCAGTCTGACGGGGACAAAGGCAAGGAAGTGGGTTACTATAGTCAGGATAATTGTGGCAGTGATCACAGCAGAGCCCGGAGCTAGACTCTAGTACGCTTGGGAATTTAGAAGATGCCGGTGGTGGTGGCTCAGATCAGCACGGAAAAGGTGGGCTACTCATTTCATGGTCCTGCGTGGTCACTTCGAAGAACTTCCTAGCCTGACCCCGGTCTCCCAGGAGACACGTTCCAGCTACAGCAAAGACGTAACTTTAAGACGTGAAAGTGGAGAGAAGTACCAGGAGCAAATACAGATGCTTTTCTTCTTGAAATCATCATGGGTGGCGAAGGACTTTCTAAGTTTGCCACAAACCCAGAAATCATAAAAGGAAGCATTGATGAGTTTGATGTTAAAGTCTGTGGAGGATGAGAGGGTCAGGGGCATCGTTGCGAGGTTGGTGTCTAAATGGGGAACAACAGTTGGAATAAAAATGGGAAGTGCCAGGGTTTCTAATCTGAAAGCATCTCTTACAAGCTAATAAGAAATGAAATGCAGGGCGCCTGGATGGCTCAGTCGGTCAGTCGTCCCACTCTAGGTTTCGGCTCAGGTCATGATCTCAGGGTCCTGGGATCGAGCCCTGCGTCAGGCTCCCTGCTCAGTGCGGAGTCTGCTTGAGATTCTCTCTCTCTCCCCCTGCCCCTCCCCATGCTCTCCCTTTCTCTCTGTGGGGGAAAAAAAAAAAACAAGAAAAAGAAATTTACCCTAAGGAGATACCTAGACAAGTGGAAAAGGGGTTGGGGGTGTTGTTTATAAAAGTGAGAAGTTAGGAGCGAGGTGGCAACCGACCACGTACTGGTTAAACATATTATTCTGTGTAACACCGTGCGCGGGTGGAAGTGGACATGGAATTCCACACTTGCTGTTGTAGAACAACGGCCACAACTTATTTACTGGATGCATAAGGCAGACGGTAAACTGCACGCATAAGGACGTCATAAATCACACACTGGAATCTGTCAAGAACGACAAAGACCGGTGTGTTACCAGTGGTTGCCGCCGAGCTGGTGCGCTTCCCGGAGATGCAAACTGTCTTCAGTTAATGGTCTGGGTATGTGGGTACGTTTGTAAATCACAAAAACAAGAGCTCGTCTTTAAAGTGCTCTGAGGGGGTGTGGAAGCCAGAGCGTGTCCGGGAACTGGGAGTCCTCGCCCTCCGGGGTGACTCTGCCATCCCCAACCACAACCAGGCAGCCCCTCGCCCTCCTGTCCCTGCCCCGAGGTCACCGAGGAGGCATCTTCCCGGTCCAGAGGCAAGGTCAGTGTGGCAGGCCGCAGCCATCTCTTGGAGACAAGGGGGTCCCCACCCACTGTCCCCATTCTTGGAGGTACAGATCCCTTTGAGAGGGCATGGGGAGCACTCCTAGTCCTGTCCTTACCCCATATTTCACGGGCCCCTAATTCCCAGGGCCCATGAATATGTCACCTTGTTTGGGCAAAGGGACTTTGAGACAGTGACGCTATCCTGCTGACCCAGGTGGGGCCGTGGTCATCACCAAGGTCCCCTCCAAGAAGGAGGCGGAGCTAGGACCCTAGAAGTGAGCAGTCGGGACGAGGCAAGTGGCCATCTGGTTCTCCCCTAGAGCCAGTCCTGCTGACCTCTTCCGACTCCTGACGGTCAGAGCTTCGGCGGCAGCAGGGATGAACACCCCTCTAGCACCCCCGGGGGCCCCCAGCGCCTGGCGCGCTTGTGCCTAAGCCGGCTCCCGAGGGTTTCGGTCCTTTGCTGCCCAACACAGTCTTTTCAGGACAACAGAAGTGTCACACTGACAGACCGGTGTCCCCCCGCCCCGGCGCTCCTTCTTATTGCCTCCACGCTGCTCCCTGGAACCTTCTAGATGTTAGGTCACATCGTTGTTCGTTGTTTGGTTGAGAGCTGAGGTGCGGGGCGGTGGGAGGAGGAGGGTTTATGCATGGAAGGTTCGGTCCCCGCGAAGCCTATCAGTGCTCCCCGCGGGAGACCACCCAGAGCAGTCCGGCAATGAACAATCGCTCTCCTTTTTTTATTGGGGCGAAATGTGCCTCACACAGAGGCTGCCGTCTTACTGTTGCAGGCGCTTGGCTCGGGGACACTGGACTGGCCACTGTGTCGTGCGGCCGTCACCGCTCTCCGTCTCCAGAACTCTTCATCTTCCCCGGTCGAAACTCTGTCCCCACGAAACGCAAACTCTCCCAGCCCCCGGCAGCGACTTGTTCTTGAAAAAGCCTAAAGCATTTTCGAAACCTCGACAAGCCTACCATTTTACCCCCGGCAAGTGCCTGGATGGCCAGGCCGCCCAGCTACCCTTGAACCCGCTAGCGCAAAACCATACAGAAGCGCTCACGGTGAGCCCCCCCCATCCAGAAAAATCTCAGCTTCACCTTCACGGCATGTTCACCAACCACACGGGCTGCAAGGACCAGGACACAGAGGTGAGGTCTCCCCGGGAGCCCACAGCGCCCTGGAAGGAGAACCAAGGCACCCCCTGCTGTCCCCACCCCCCAAAAGGGGCCCTTTAGGTCTCCATGCTGGAGAGCTGGATTTTCTGGGTGCAGGGACCTACCCAGTCGGGTGTTCAAGGATAATTTATTTATTTATTTGACAGACAGAGATCACAAGTAGGCAGAGAGGCAGGCGGGGAGGGGGGGGAAGCAGGCTCCCCGCTGAGCAGAGAGCCTGATGCGGGGCTCAATCCCAGGACCCCGAGATCATGACCTGAGCCGGAAATCAGGAGTCGGGCACCTAACAGACTGAGCCACCTGTTAAAGCTGTATTCTTCTTGTTAATCCGTGAGGAAACCAAGTTGATGGTTTAACAGGTTTCAAAGGAAATCCTGTCACAGAAATGAAAATTACAACATAGGGAATATAGTCGATAATATTGTAATGCAAAAAAAGAAAAAGGAAGAAAAACCAAACAACAGACCCATTTATAGAGCAGGAACATTGGAGCAAATGCACAATCGTGTGCCAGACTGGTTTTTCCACAGAGACAGGGAAGCAGAGAGGAGAGTCAGGTCAGCCTGCGCGGGCTGGGACATAATTTCCCTGTCTGCAGAGAATTATTTTTCTGTTGCCGTCACGTGTCTACACTTCATGGAGAACTGGGACCAGAAGATGCAGAGTGCGGGTCCTCTAGGGATGATTTTCCATCGAAACACAGCATTTTCTCTACATGAGAGGAGACAGGGCTGAGGCGAGGGGATCAGAAAGAAGAGCAGGTGGATGGAGCTTCTGAGAGAGGGCGAGCCTCCAGAGAAATTCCAGACCCACAAGAGGAAGGGCCCTCCTGTCCCCAAGAGATGCTGGCACGAGCTTCCGGGATTCAGCCGAGATCCAGACCCACGACCTGGGTCCCTGCAGAATTCCGCGGTGAAAGTTAGATGGGAAAGACCCCAGGGCTGGCTTCAGGGACAGCCGGGAAGGTGAGGCCACGATGCGAGGGTGGACCCTACAGCCCCCCCAGGGCACAGGACTAGAGTCGAAGGCAAGCCCACTCAGCCAGGTGCTGCTGCCGCCTTGGGTCTCCTCGGCTGGGAGGCCCCGAATGCCGAGGCAAATGGACCAGAACCAGAGCCAGGAAAGACAAAGTTACTCCAGTGGTGCCCCAGGAATTCCCTGAGTGGGAATCCCGAGGCCCCTGTGAGGGAATGCCTGCTTGGGGGACATTCTGGGTCCCCTCCCCACCATGATCTCTGTTCTGGCACCCCCAAAGCTTGGGGCGGGGGGAGGAAGCACTTCAGAACTCACGGAGCTAAAGACAATCTCAGAAGCTTGGAGTCTTGCTGGTGGGGCTAAACCCTGCCTCTGCCTCCCTCGGTGCAGCCCGGGCCTGGATTCTCAGGGAAGTGACCAAGTCTCAGTCCCGCCGGCAGGTGGCGCACTCACCCCCGCCGACCTGGGAGTCCCCGCTGAGAGCTGAAAGCCCCCACAGGGAAAGGGGTCCTGGCCAGAAGGCCCTCCTCCAGCCTTCCTCACTGCACACCGATCTTATTCCTCCTACTTTTCGCTTCGCTTGGTACAGATTGGAAATTCCAGCCCCTAAAACCACCCAGGAACCCAACGTAGAAACAGGAGATGGAGCAGACGTTCCTCGGAAGCAGATAGACAAACGGCCAAGAAGCCTGTGGAAGGATGCGTGATAGCACTGATGATGGAGGGAAATGGGAATCCAAACGGCAGTGAGGGGCCGCCCCTGTGGCTCAGCTGGTTGAACGTCCAACTCTTGATTTTGGCTCAGGTCCCGAGTTCAAGCCCTGCGTTGGGCTCCACGTCTTGTTGTTAAAAAGCAACGAAACAACCACAGTGAGATACCCTCAACACCCGTCAGGATGGTTACTATTAAGCCTCAAAACCCAGAAAACCCAGAAAATGCCCAGTGTTGAATAAGACGTGAGGAGATTGGAACCCTTGTGTCCTGACCGTGGATATGGACGCTGGTGCAGCTGGTCTTGGAAGACAGCATGGCAGGTCCTGAAAACATGAAAAATAGAACGACCGAGTCATCTAGCGATTATACTGCTAGGCACGTACTCCAGAGAATTGAGGATAGGATCTCAGAGAGATACCGATGCCCCTGTGTTCACAGCAGCGCTATTCACCGTAGCCCACAAGCGGGAGCAACCCAAGTGTCCATCGACAGAGGCGCAGGCAAGCAAAATGTGGTCTGTCCCGACGGTGGAATATTATTCAGCCTTAAAAGGGAAGGACATTCTGACACCTGCTGCAACACAGGTGAGCCTCGAGGACGTTATCCTGCGTGAAATAAGCCCGTCGCAGGGGGACGGTACTGCGTGACCCCACTTTTATGAAGAACCTAAAGCCATCAAATTCTCGGAGACGAGAAGTGGGGTGGTGGCCACCGGGAGCTAGGCAGGAGGAAGGAAATTGATGGGTAGAACCAGAATCGCACTTCGCACGTCAAAATTAATACCAAAGAGCTTTTAATGTTTCAATGTGAGCGACAGTGGCGGGATTCGAATGCAGGTCCTTGCAAGTCTGGGGCCCGCGACCCACGATGTTGATCGTGCGTGGCCATCTGGCGTTCAGCGAAGGAGCGAAGGTGATTCGGGAAGGAAAGGGTCATCTTTTCAATGAATCGTTGCCGAAACCTTTCCGGGACATCGATCGCCATGCAGACAGGTCAGAGAACTAAACCGTCCGCCTTAAGACGAATGAACGTAGCACAAAATCTTCTTGACTTCCGGTCCAGCGCAGGCTTCTCAGGGACGACGTCCAAAGCAGTGTCCGTAACAGAAAAGCAAGATCAATACATCGGACTTCCCCGAGATGAGAATTTCTCTTCTGAGGATACTGTTAAGAGAGTTGAAACGATGGGCCGCAGGCTGGACGAGGGTGCCGGGAGGTCGTTCGTCGGATGAAGCCTTGTGTGCAGCGCGTCTGAAGACTTCACGGTAAGAAAGCAATTCAGCCAAAAATGGGGAGAACGTTGCAACGGGCTTCCTGTCACCCGGCCAACGCGCCCATGAAGAGCCCCTCGCCACCCTTAGTGGCTGGAGGGACGCGAGCGGGGTCCTCCGTGGGGGATCCACGCGCCCGTCAGAGTGGCTGGCGCTGGCCAGGACGTGGAGGACCGGGCGCCCTCGTGTCCCCTGGTGGGACAGAGCCAGTGCTCCGGGAAACAGCGTGGTCGTTTCTGGAAAAGTGAAGCCCGCACTTGCCGTGACCGCCCGCGGGTCCCCTGGGCGTCCCCGAGGAAAGCGTGGGAGCTCTCCCGAGCCTCGTGCACCGGCATTCAGAGCGGCTTCGTCGGAGTCAGAAACACGGAGGCACCACAGTGTTCGCGGCAAGCACGTGGATGAGCAAACCGTAGCCGTCCGAGATGCGGAAAAGGGTTAAACTCGGCAGTAGAAGGAAAGCTGGTGATGTGCCCAGCAGAGGGAGAAGCTCAGGGATTGTGCCAGCCGAGGAAGCCAGGCGAGGGGGTAGCCTATGATCCCATTCACGCAGGCTGCAGACTGACCTACAGGGACGGGGCGCGGGTCGGCGTTTGCGGGGCGTGGGGGGTTGGGGAGGGAGAGAGGTGGGGAGGGGGTGACCAAGGCCCCGGGGAACTTTTGGGGTGATGGGTAGGCTCATTACTTTGACTCTGGTGTTGATTTCTGGGGCGTATACGTGTATGTCAGGTTTACCACGTTGTACACTTTAAAGACATGCGGTTTACTTATGTCGCTAATGCACAGTAAAGCTTTTTTATTTTATTATTTTATTTTCCTTTATTGTATTTTAGTTTTTAAAAGGCGAGTCTGGCGGGGAAGGCTGGGTGTCTAACGGGAGACTCTGAAAGCAGGCTAAGGGGCGGGGATGAGCGGGGCAGGGGTGAGGTCCAGGTTGGGGACCCCGCGATGGCCCGCCCGGGGCTGGGGATGCGATCTAGAGGAAAGGGAGGAAAAGCAGCTGGGTCACTGATCATGGGGTCGCTCCCTGGCTCCCGGGCACTAATTCGATAAATCAGATGGGGCAAGGAGGGCCCTCGGGCGTGGAAATAAAACGCTCCGGCCCGTCTGCTTCCTCCTGGTTTCTCCCTGTGTGTGGGGTCCTGCGACCGCAGCCCGTAGGAGAGCCCCTCTCTCCAGCAGCTCACCTGGCGGGAAGCGGCCCCAGACCCGGCCCCGGCCCGGCTGCCAGGGCAGGAGGGTCCGGCCAGCCGAGCCACCCTCTCTGTTCATTCCTGGGCACCCCTTTCTCCGCACAGGCCCGGCACTGATCTCTAAGGGCATGTTCTTTCTGGGGTCTGACCTCTCCCCCTTGCTTTAATGGAAGCCACACACTTTCGTCCCACCCTGAGACTGGCTTCAAGGAGCCTGGTGCCCACTTTCCTGCCCACTTCCTCATGGCCCTGGTTCCCCCTCGCTCACTCCCAAATGCCACAGCTGCCACTGTGCCCTGATTCATGGGTGACCCTGTCAGGTGACAGAAATCTAAATATATCCCGGCTGGCCGGCCGGCTGGCTTCCTGTGTGTGTGCTCAGGGCCAGAGCCGGAGACCTGTGCCTCCCCCTGCCCCGCAGGAAACAGCTTGGGAAACAGCTTGGGAAACAGCTCGCACCCCGAGGACCGAGCGGGGAAGAGAAGGTGTGCGTGTGGTCCGGAGAAAGGGGGGGAACCAAACCCCAAGCCAGAGATGAGGCCGAGAGCTGGGCTCGGGGACTAACATCCCTAAGGGGTGGGTTCCCGTTGGGCACGTCCTCCCCAAGAGGGGCTCTGCAGGGAGCATTCCACTGGCTTCTGAACACCGGCCAGCTGCGGCCAGAGGACCCGGCCAGGCCCGGTCTCTCACTCTCGCCCCTTCTTTCATTCAGGCAGCAAGGATCTGCTGGGGCGTCTTCACCAGCGCTCTGGTTGCAGACCCACGTTGTGCTCTCAGGTAGTGGGAGACCAGAGTGCATCAGAAGGTCCTAACGAGACGGTGAGTCCTGGGGAGGGGGTCGGGGGTGGGGGTCTATCACTGCGGCCCCTCACTGCTGCCCGACGCTCGATCGCAGCGGACTCGGCGCATTTTGATCTCTTCTGTCCTGCCGGGCCTCCACCTGATCCGATCGAAGTAGGTACAACTTCTAGTTCCAGAATAACCACATCCCAGGGATGTGGCGTCAGCACGGGGCACGCGGTCAGTAACTGTAAGACCAGCGACAGGTGGTGATCGTCTCACGATGGACCATCCAACCGTCACTATGTCGGGCTCCGCTGACTGTGGGAGGAGGGTAGATAGGAGGTCAGGGACTGGGGGTGGGGGAATCAGCCAGGAGGTGTCCCCCCATCCCCCACGCCCCTGGGGCATGGGGCACTTGCAGGGGACCGTCTGAGACGCATAGGGCAGGATTTGATCTGCTGGGCAGCCCCGGCCCAAGGATTATCCTTCTCACTTTATTTTTTTAATGTTTTATTTTAAAGATTTTATTTATTTATTAGAGAGAGTGAGCGAGGGAGAGAGCATGAGAGTGGGGTAAGAGGCAGAGGAGGAGCAGACTCCCCGCTGAGCAGTGAGCCTGATGCGGGGCTCGATCCCAGGACCCTGAGATCACGACCTGAGCCGAAGGCAGATGCTTAACAACTGAGCCCCCCAGGCGCCCCTCCTCCTCACTTTAGAAGTGGGGAAACACTCCTACAGCAGGTGTGTATGTTTCCAGCACACGCTCTGGGCCAGACGTTGTGCTGGTGGATTAAGAATCCACCAGCTGATTCTGCCATGAACGACAAGATATTTTGGGGGCACCTGGCTGGCTCAGTTCCAAGAGCGCGTGTGGGACTCTTGATCCCAGGATTGTGAGTTCGAGCCCCACATTGGGCATGGAGATATGTACATAAACAAACGAACAAATAAATTGGGTAGATGGATGGATGGATGGATGGATGGATGGATGGATGGATGGATACATGACATGAAACATTCCTGGGCCTTGGTGACTTAGCCAAGGTAACCCACCAAGTGAAGGCAGACCTAAGGCTCACACTTAGTTTCCCTCTGGCCCCTGCCCTGTCACTACACAGAAGGTTACTTGGAGCCCAGCAAGGACAGTCACATTGCCCTGGGGCAGAAATGAACTTTGGAAGGAAGCCAGCCCAGAGAAGAACCTGGCATTCGCTCTCCTCTGTGGGCTCTCCTCTCTGGTTTCTCCATTTGGAATGCTCTTCTGCCCTTGCCCTGCTAACTACACTCATCGTTTAAGGCAGAGCTCAGCTGAGTTAAATGACGAGATACGACACACATTTATGAAGATTAGAAGCCATACGGAAAATATTTACCAGCTGACTTTATATGACAAAATCTTCCCTACTGGGATAGATAATAGAAGTGAAAAGATTAGGCAGAGTCTGAGAGAAGAAATTTGTAATACGCGTAACAAAGGATTGCTCTTGTAATCCGTGAAGGGCTCCTACAAGTGAATAAAAAGACAAATACACCAACTAAAGAAACTCAGGCCAAAGGGATCAGCGACTGTGGTACATCCATTCAGTGGAGTATTATTCAGGGACGAAGACAGGTAAAAAAGAAAGGATCAGACAAGTAACTTGTGAGTAAAGGAGTAGTCGGAGAAATGCAAAGTAAAACTGTATCATTTCTCACCTATCAGATTGCCAAGGAGCACGCAGTGTTAACGAGTGTGTAGCGAAGTGGGTACTTTTTACACGCTCTTGGTGGGGTGTAGACGGGCAAAATCGTTTGGAGACAATTTTGGCAAAAACGTGTTTAAGTCTACCACCACTTTTTAAATACAGCTTACATGTGGGGATGAGGTTTGCTGAAATACCCTGGCTGAAGCCGTATTGTGAAACTCCTGTCCATGCAGCATTGATTTCAGTGAAGAACTTGAGTACTAATCAGTAGTAATAAAATATAAGTATGTTTATACACTAAAATAAAACACTGCAAAAATGAATTAGGCCCATAAGTACTAAGATGAAAAATGTTAGGTTAGGGGCGCCTGGGTGGCTCAGTGGGTTAAGGCCTCTGCCTTCGGCTCAGGTCATGATCCCAGGGTCGTGGGGTCGAGCCCCGCGTCGGGCTCTCTGCTCCGCGGGGAGCCTGCTTCCCCCTCTCTCTGCCCTTCCCCCTGATTGTGCTCTATTGCTTGCTGTCTCTCTGTTGAATAAAATTACATAATAAATTACATAATGAATATAATAACATCCTAAAAAAAGAAAAATGTTAAAAAGTAATTTTCTGTGTAGTGTGTAAAGTGTGTACCCATTTCTCTGCATGAGAACATTCCTACCATTCTTAGCCATTCATTTTTATGGTATTTTAATCTTTTACTGAAATGAACACTTTTGTATAAGTGAGAAAATCTATTTTACAAAGCTTCCGTGTTTTTAAAAACCCAGTTAAAGACTTTTTCTTGGGTGCTGGGTGGCTCAGTGGGTTAAGCCTCTGCCTTCGGCTCAGGTCATGATCTCAGGGTCCTGGGATCGAGCCCCGCATCGGGCTCCCTGCTCAGTGTCGAGTCTGCTCCTCTCTCCCCCTCTGCTTCTCCCCCTGCTTGTCCTCTCTCTCTCAAATAAATAAAATGTTTAAAAAAACCCAACTTTTTTAAACAAAAATTTATTATTGAATTTCATCTAAGGTCCATCCTCATCAACCAAGTGACTTACATTATGTAAACACAGGAAAAAAATCATTTCTTCCCTCGAAGAACTTAAGTTACTACAAAAAGCAAACTCAACAAAATTCCGTAGCTGGGGAGTACCCTAGGAAGGCTTTCGACTAGCGGCCCTCACTGTGTGACTTCCAACTCAAAACCAACCTTTGAATTCTTGAAGGCTGGCATTGCTCATTTGCAAAATGAAGACAGACCAAAAAAAAAAAACAAAACACCCCAAGACCAAAACCTGATGTAGGGGCTCTGAGAAGCTTACGTGGGATTGCTGAGGGCAGAGGGAGAGAATGTCCCGCAGACCCTGCAGGGAGGGCGGAGTCCCACGCGGGGCTTGATCGCAGGACCCTGAGAGCATGACCCGAGCAGAAATCAAGAGTCAGACGCTCAACCTACTGAGCTACCCAGGTGCCCCTCCCTTCTGCCCCTTAATGATGATCTGAGGGTAATAGCCGGGGTGAAGAGACATTAAGGATGGAGGAAGGAAGGAAGGGAGAGGGAAGGTACATTGCTAGTAATGTAGACTCAAAAACTACAAGAATCCAAACTTTAATCCAGCCTCCTTTAAAATCAAACGTTGCTGTTGGTCACAAGAGTATTTGATGAGAAGGCTGGAAAGGAGACACATTTGGCTCAAGTTCGAGCACACCGGTGTTGTCCTGGCTATTGTCCTCCGAGCTAGAGAGGGGAGGAGAAGTCAGTGGTTTTGGGGAGCAGCCAGGTGCGACCAGAGATCTCATTTGCGATTAAACCTTACATGCTCGCTTCCTCACCACCGGGTTGGCAGTTTCTCCCGGAGTGTTTCCTGGCGTTCAAGGACAAGGAACTGGAGAGGCCGCGTGAGGTACCCGTCTGTTAGAGTACAAGAGCTGTTTTGTTCCTGTTTAATCTCACGGAATGTAACCTTTAGCCACAGGGCTTGGGGTAACCAGAAAACCTGTAATTACTAGCACAGACCGGGAGTGTCATTCAGGCTGCCAAGTATACTAGTTACGGGAAATCGAACGTGCTCACGTCATCTGTAAGGGAACCCGGTGGTTTGAGGATCGCTGATGTCCCATTGTATAAGTGACGTCACATGCGCAGTGTGGACATTGGTTGACTCAAAGGATTCCTGGGAGAGCTGGAGACCCAGGTTGGCAGTCCCGGGCCGAGACCCCCAACCAAAGCTTTGGCACAGAAGTGGCCTGAGGGGACGTCTGTGCGGCCGAAGGCTGCAGGGACCTTGCTCCCTGCTCACGGGAGGCCAGCACTGGCCTTGCTGCCACGGCGGATGCCACCTTTGTGTCTTCCGTGGCTCCTGACCCAGAACTGGAGTCAGTGTGTTTCGTGGCTGGACTGGGCCAGGTGCTCTGTCCTGTCTGCAAGGGACCCTGCGAAGATGAGCGTCTGCGGTGGGTGCTGGTGTGGTGGGAGGAGGAAACAGAGGAAAGGGGTTGGGTTCTGAGCGGTCCCTAAAAATTAGAGAAGTCAACCCCGGGGGGGGCCCCAGCTGGTCTTACTCTGCGCCTGCGGCCAGACAGCACGCTGCTGTGGGAGAGCACGGGCTCCCCACATTGATCCAACTCACTTCCAGCTTACGGCGCCCGCTGAGCTGGCGACACGGCCCGAGTGGGACCATTCGTCACCCTCCGAGCAGATTCGTGTTTCTACCTCCTGAGGTTCTACCTTCTGAATTTCTCTCTCCAGCGTCTCCCCCTCGGCCCAGTGGTGGAGCTCCCTCCAGAAGGCGGCTGCATCCAGAGGTCCCCCAGCCCCTCTTTCTACCCGGGACGCTCCGGTCACCACGGCCTCTCGGCCACTCGGGGGGTCGCTCCTGCGCTCTCCCGTTGTCTTCCACTGGCTGCGGTCCTTCCCGCGGACGCGGACTCCCTTCCCCTGCCGACTCTTGTCCCCCACTTCGGTTCTCTTCCCCAAACCAAGCTCGTCTTTAGAATCATCTCTTCTGCGTTCCTCTTCCCCGACCCCAGCTTCCCGCAAGCCATTCAGGCTCTTGTCCTCACCGTTTTTCCAAGGCCACCGAAGCCCTCTGTCTTGCTGAAGCCCATGTTTGTTGCGTTTCCTGGCGGCGTCTCATCCCACCTGCCAGCAGCCCTTCGTGCTGCGGAAACACTTTCTTCTCGAGCTTCCCGCACCGCGTGCTCCCGGGCTTTTCTCAACCTGCTTTGCTTCCCCAGGACTCTGTCCTTCCGGACTTTTCTCCTCCGCGACCTTCTCTCCCTCCGTGATTTCCAGCCTCTTTGTCCAACTTTTTCCCTCCATGACTTTTATTATATCTCTCCTCGACTTCCTTTGAAAACTTTCAGGCTTACCCAAAACTTGGATGAATAGTAACTGTGAACACCGCTGGGGTCTTCCGTGAAATTCATCGGCTGCTAGCATTTTGCCAACATTTGTACTTTCTGTCTGTCTGTCTGTCTCTTCCTCTCCCATCCCCCCATCCCACACACTGTTTTTTGTCGGACCGTTTGGAAGCAAGTTTCGATCAACGTGATACTTCTCCCTTAAGTATTTTAGCATGTATGTCCCAAGACTGGAATAAGGGTTTTCCTAAGTGATTGCAACACTATCATCCCATCTAAGAAAGTTAACAGTTAGGAGAATCTAATACACAGTGCACGTTCCGACTTCCCCAGATCCCCACGTACAACGTTTTTTTTTTTTAAAGATTGTATTAATTTATTTGGCAGGCAGAGATCACAAGTAGGCAGAGAGGCGGGCAGAGAGAGGAAGGGAATCAGGTTCCCCGCCGAGCAGAGAGCCGGATGTGGGGCTCGATCCCAGGACTGCAGGATCATGACCTGAGCTGAAATCAAGAGTCAGATGCTTAACTGACTGAGCCACTCAGGTGCCCCTGTGTGTGATTTTGGGTGTAAAGTCTTACGCACGTTGCGTGCAGTGTATGTATATACGCAAACTTGCTTTTTTACCTGAATATACAGCAGCTGTGTCTCCAGGCCAAAACATTAAAATTAAATCACAATTTCCGTGGAATTTATTATTCCGCGGTAAGAATGCATTTCTCTTTTTCTTAAGTTTGTTTGTTTGCTTATTATTTGAGTAATCGCTACACCTGCCGTGGGGCTCCAGCTCATGACTCCAGATCAAGAGTCCCACGCATGCTTTTCCGACGGAGCCAGCCAGGTCCCCCTAAATGTATTTCATGCCATAAAAATATCCCTATTGATAACCACTGAAGTTGTTTACTGTCTACGCTGTACCGTAAACAATGCACAACAAACTCCCTTGTTCCGGAGGGGTGCCGGGTGGCTCAATCCATTACGAGGGTCCTGGGATCGCATCCTGCATTGGGTTCTACACTCAGCCGGGAGTCTGCTTCACCCTCTGCCCCTCCCCCCCTACCTGTGCACACTCTCTCTCAAATAAATAAAATCTTTAAAAAAACCCCGCTTACTTCTACTGGTGCTTGCAAAGACGTCTTTTACGATAGTTTTTTTTTTTTTTTTTTTGTAGTAGGAAGATTTCCAGCAGTGGGATTGCTGTTGCTAGGTGTGCACGTACTTAAGTAGAAGTCTCTGGAAATCTGCTCCATAAAAGCAACAGAAACACTGGCAAAAATGGTCAAAATCAACTGTTTTACAACTCTAGAAATTCACCCAAGTCTTGCTAAAACCCGAGAAGGATTTATTGAAGAGAAACAGCAGAAACTAGGCAGGAACAGAAAGATTTCCGGCATTTTAACTGACTCCGCTCTCATCCCTCCTCTCCTTATCTCTGCAGTAGACTTGGAACTAGAGCACGCGTGAAAACACCAGCCTAGAAGCTGCCAGAGGGGCAGAATAGGTTCGAACTTCCCCAACACAGAAAACCGTCACCATTTATCTGTCTGGTAGCTCCTTAAAAATCTCCACTCTCAAGGGCTCGTTTTTATTTGAACTGACTCAGAGCTTACCCTGTGCCAACAGCCCTATCCCCAGGGCATTTGTTGGGGAAAAAAACCAAACCCAAGCAGTTGCAATTGTTTAACATCATAGCTGTCCGAGGTGGTAATGCCAGTTGGAGGCAACAAGAGGCCAATCTAAGAACTTGGAAGGAAAGGCAAGGGAATGAGATGTCTGCCGAGGGCTTTGATGATCTCTGACTTGTTCTGGAACTTCAGAGGGATACCTGCATGTGCAGGGCTGGGGACACGTCTACGAAATGCCTGAGAGGCCCCAGGGTCTCACCTGGGACCCACCTTGAGGCCCCGAGCAAGCAGGGAGTGAAGGGTGAGGCAGAGTTGTGAGCGTGCCTGGAGCACTGGAGTCCTCACACAGACACACACACACACACACACACACACACACACACACAACCTCTTGTCAAAGGCTGTGAATCTGCTTCACAAGACATTGGAGGAAATCTCTGTCTAATTATCAGCCAACAGCTAAACTAATTGGGTAGAGACTTCTCTACTGTACGTTCAAGAAATACAGACTTTACCGAGTGAGTCCCGAAGAGTCGTCACACCAACCGACGGCAGCAGCACCATAAGCAGACAACAAACCCTGGGACGGGGAATCTGATTTTCACATCTGCCACATTGTATTATTTAAAAGGTGCAGTTTCAAAAAATAACATAAAATAAGATAAAATAAAATAAAATTAAATTAAAGGTCCAGTTTCCAAGAAAGACAATTATGATTCATAATGAGACATTTTTCATGTCTGGACATACACAGAAAAAGCAGTCAATTAAAAAAATATTTTATTTATTTATTTGACAGAGAGAGAGAGAGAGAGAGAGCACAACAGGGGAAGTGGTAGGTAGAGGGAGAAGCAGGCTTCTTGCTAAGCAAGGAGCCCGGTGTGGGCCTCGATCCCAGGACCCGGAGATCATGACCTGAGCCGAAGGCAGATGCTGAATGTACTGAGCCCCTCAGGTGCCCCGAAAAAGCAGTCAAGTGAGGCTGTTGCTGAGGAAGTCTGGATGTTGAATTTACTAGATAAAGCCTTAGAATCAACTTTTATAGATATACTTAGAGAACTAAAGGAAGCCATCGCTAAAGAACTAAATTACAGTGTGAGAATGATGCCTTGCCAAATAGAGAATTTCAGTAAACACCTGGAAATTATGCAGAAGGACCAAATACAAATTCAGGCATTGAAAAGTATAGCAACTGAAATGAAATGATCACAAAAGGTGGCAAGGAGATTTGAACTGGCAGAAGAAAGAATCAGCAAACTTGAAAATAGGTCATTTGAGATTATGCAGTCTGAAAAACAGAAAGAAAAAAACAATGAAAAGTGAACAAGGCCTAAGACACTAGTGGGACACACACATCAGGAGGAGAAGGGAGAGAAAGAGAATGTTTAAAGAAATAATGCCAGACAATTCCCCAAATTTGATGAAAAACATTAATTTGTACATTCAGGAAGCTCAACTAACTCCAACTGTGGTAGACTCCAACGGTGCCTACCCTGGCGCACCAGACTGTTGAAAACTAAAGCCGAAGAGCGAATCCTGAAAGCAGCGTATGAAAAACGAATTATCACGTTACAAGAAATCCTCAATATTAACAGCTGACATCCCATCAGAAATGGTGGAGGCCAGAATGCAGTGGAATGACATATTGGAAGTGATGAGGGGCGCTTGGGGGGCTCAGTCATTAAGCCTCTGCCTTTGGCTCAGGTCGTGATCCCAGGGTCCTGGGATCGAGCCCTGCATTGGGCTCTCTGCTCAGCGGGGAGCCTGCTTCTCCCTATACCCCTCCTCCTGCTTGTGTTCCCTCTCTCGCTGTCTCTCTCTGTGCCAAATAAATAAATAAATAAATAAATAAAATCTTTTTTAAAAAAAGGTGCTGAGGGACAAAGACCATCAGCCAAAAATTCCATATCAGCAAAATAATCCCACAAAAATGAAGGAGAAATTAAGACACTCTCAGATACACAAAACCTAAAAAATTTGCTGCTAGCATATCTTCCTTGCAAACAATACTAAAGGGAATCCTTCATGCTGAAATGAAAATACATAGACAGTAATTCAAATCCACATGGAGAAATAAAGAATAACAATAAAAGTAACTACATAGGTATAAGACAGCAAACTTTTATTTTTTGTTTGTAACTTTTTTATACTATTGGAATTAACAGGCAAGTGTATAAAACAATAATTTAAAAGCTGTGTTTATAGATGTATTAATTTCCTCTTATATTTTATCAATAATTACATTAAATGTAAATGTATTAAATAGTCCAACCAAAAGGCCAAGATTGGCAATGGATAGAAAAAAAATCATGAAGTACATGCTGTTTCAAGAACCATTTAAATTCAAAGACGCTAAAGGAATGGAAAAGATAATCCATACAAATGGTCTTCAAATGAGAAGTAGAATAACGGTACTAATACCATATAAAATATACTTTAAAGCAAAAATTGCCACTTGCAGCAAGGAAGGGCATTTTATAATAATAAAAAGGCTAACCCTTTGTAATTATAAATATATAAGGGCCTAACAAAAGAGCCCCAATGAAGCACAAAGTGACAGAATTAAAGGAAGATATGGACAGTTCAACAATAATAGTTGGCTTCAATACCCCATTTTCAGTAATCAGTGAAACACCTGGAAAGTCAACAAGGAAATACATGACTTGGACAAGACCATAAACCAATTAGACCTAACACCACCCAACAAGAGCAAAAAACACATTCTTTTCAAGGGCTCGTAGAATATTTTCTAGGCCATAACATTGTGTTAGGCCATAAAATAAGCCTCAGTGAGTTTAAAAGGATTGGAATCATATAAAATATGTTCTCCAACCACAGTGGAATGAAATTAGAACTCAGTAGCTTAAGGATATTTAGGAAATTCACAAATATGTGGAAATTAACACATTTCTAAATAACCAATGGGTTGAAGAATTACAAGGGAAATTAGAAATTACTTTGAAATGAATGAAAATGAAAACACAATGTACCAAAATTTATGGATTATAGATACAGGAGTGATTAGAGGAATACTATGGCTGTAGGTACATATATTAAAAAAAAGAAAGACTTTAAGCCAATAACAAAAAATTATATCTTAGGAAACTAGAAAAAGAAGAGTGAATGAAACCTGAAATAGTCTGCAGAAAGAAAATGATAAAGATTAGAGTGAAAATAAATGAAACAGAGAATAGAAAAACAATAGAAAAAAATCAACAGAACCAAAGTTGGTTCTTTGAGAAGATCAGCAAAATTGACAAATCTTTAATGAGATTAGGAGATATAAATAGGGAACGTTACTACCAACCTTATAGAAATGTCAGGATAATAAGAGAATATTATGAGCAATTGTTTGCCAATAAATTAGATAATTTAAATGAAATGGACAAAGTCCTAGAAAGATAGAAACTGCTGAAACTGACTCATGAAGAAATAGAAAACACAAATAGATCTATAGCAAATAATGAGACGTAGTTATTAATAAGAAAAAACTACCTAGAAAGAAAAGCTTAGGACCAGATAGCTCCACCGGTAAATTCTATTAAATGTTTAAAGAAGAATTAACACCAATATTTCACAAACTCTTAAAATTAATATGAGAGTGCACTTCTCCAATCATTCTCTAAGGCTAGTATTATCCTGATACCAAAACCAAAAGACACCACAAAAAAGAAAACTACAGACCAGTATTTCTTACGAATACAGATGCAAAAATCCTCAACAAAGTACTAGCAAAGTAAAGTCAGCAAAACGTAAAACATGGGATTTATTCTAGGAATGGAAACTGGTCAAACACTGAAAATCAATTAGTATTATACACCATATCGATTTAGATAAAAGGAAAGAATAGGATCATCTCAATCAACACAGAAAGATCATTTGATGAAGTGCAACACCTTCTCTCATTGGAAAAAAAAAAAAACCACTCAGTAAAGTAGGAATACAATTCCTCAACCTGATAAAGGATATCTATGAAAAACTGTATTTTCATGATATACATATGAGCCCCTGAGGTTAGTGGTGTGTGGTGCATGTGAGATGCTGTGTTTAGTGTGTGTGATGTATGTTTTGCCACATGAAACACTGTGTTTAGTCATGCGTGGTATGTGCTACCGTGTTTAGTGATACGTGTGCAAGGCAAGTGGTGGATAGTGTCTGTGTATTGTGATATATGTGTGAGATACTGTGGTTAGTGCTCACAGTGCGAGTTTGTTCTTTTTTTTTTTGCGTGTTTGCTCTCAAGTGATATGTGTCTAAGACACTATGTTCGGTGGTATATGGTGGGTGTGCTACTTTGTAAAATAATGAAAGCTTGCCTTCTAAAATTAAGAATGATACAGAGATGTGCACTCTCATCACTTCTATTCAAGATCAGACTGGAACGTCTATCCAGGGCAATTAGGCAAGGTTGGAAAGAAAAAAGTACAATTATATTCTCGGACGGCATGATCATATATATGGAAAATCCTAAGAAAATCCTCTAAAAACCATTAAAACTAATAAATGAGTTCATCAAGGGTGCAGGATACAAAGCTAATGTGCAAAAATCAGTTATATTTCTATACACTAGCAAGCAAAAAAAATCTACAATTTTACAATTGACTAAGAAATCAATTCCATGTACAATGGTTCAAAAACAATGAAATGCCTAGGGATACATTTAACAAAAGAAGAGCAAAATTTTTACTCCAAAAACTATAAAATATCACTGCAAGAACTTTAAGATGGAAATAAATGGAAAAACATACCATATTCATGGATTGGAAGATTTTATATTGCTAAGAAGGCACCGTTCCTCAAAAGGGTCTGTAGAAGCAACCTGATGTTGTTAATAGCCCAGCTGGTTTCTTTGAAGAAACTGGCAAGTTGATCCTAAAACTCATATGGGAATTCAAGGAACCCAGAATAGCCAAAACAATCTTAATAAAGAAGAATAAAGCTGGAAGCCTCACACTTCTTGACTTCAGAATATCACATATATAAGGGACCTGAATCCAGAATATAAAAAGAACTCTTACAACTCAACAACATAAAGAAAAATAACCCAATTTAAAAGTGGGCAAAAGATCGGAACAGACATTCCTCCAAAGAAGATATGCAAATGGCCAGTAAGCACATGGAAAGATGGTTCGACATCATTAATCATCAGGGAATTGCAGGGGAATACTCAATAAGGTACCGCTTCACACCCACTAGGTTGGCTAAAATTTAAAAAAGAGGAAATAAATACCAGGTGTTGGCAAAGTTGCAGGGGTTTGGAGCCCTCATACACTGTACAATTGTAAAATGGTGTACCTCTTTGGAAAACAGTTTGGCAGTTCCTGAAAATACCCAACACAGAGTTAGTCTATGACCCAGTAATTTCACTCATGGCTCTGTACCAAAAGTAAGATGGAAACATGTGTCCATACGACGTGTCCATGAATATTCACAGTGGTCTTACATGGAAATAACCCAGATGCTTCTCAGCTGATGAGTGGGTAAATGAAACTTTGGGGTGTATCCATACAGCGGAATATTACTTGGCCACAAAAGGAAACAAAGTATGGACACCTGCTCCAACATGAATCAATCTTGGAAGCGTTATGCTTAGTGAAGGAAGCCAGACACAAAAAAGAACATATTTATGGTTCCATCTGTATGAAATGTCCAGAATGGGAAAATCCACATATGTGGAAAACAGAGAAGTGGTTGCCCAGTGCTGGAGGGAGAGGAGACAGGTTGTGACTCTAAGGGGAATGGGGTTTCTTCTGGTGTGATGAAATGTTCTAAAGCTGATTGTGGTGATGGCTGTCTTATTTTCATGAATATATCGAACAGCACTGATGTGTATATTTTAAAATGGTGAGTTTGGGGGCACCCAGGTGGCTCAGTCAGTTAATCATCTAACTCTTGATTTTGGCTTAGGACAACCTCGAAGTTGTGGGGTCGAGCCCCATGTTGGACTTGCGCTGAATATGGAGCTTGCCCAAGATTCTCTTTGCCCCTCCCTACCCTCCCTCTCCCCACTTGTGTGTGCTCTCTCTCTTAGAAAAAAATTAAAATTAGGGGCGCCTGGATGGCTCAGTGGGTTAAAGCCTCTGCCTTCGGCTCGGGTTGTGGTCCCAGGGTCCTGGGATCGAGCCCCGCATCGGGCTCTCTGCTCAGCGGGGAGCCTGCTTCCCTTCCTCTCTCTCTGCCCTCTCTCTGCCTACTTGTGATCTCTGTCTGTCAAATAAATAAATAAAATCTTTTTATTTTATTTTTTAAAGATTTTATTTATTTATTTGACAGACAGAGATCACAAGTAGTCAGAGAGGCAGGCAGAGAGATCGGAGGAAGCAGGCCCCATGCAGAGCAAAGAGCCTGATTCGGGGCTTGATCCCAGGACCCTGAGATCATGACCTGAGCCGAAGGCAGAGGCTTTAACCCACTGAGCCACCCAGGCACCCCAGCCTTCCTTTCATAATAGAGCATAGTACTCCTCTTCGTGGTCTTTTATGTCTGCAAAGTACTCAGTTGTGTGGCTGTACTACTTTTAACTCAACAGTTTCCCCGTGTAGGTGGTATCTGGGTTGTTTTTAATATTTTGTTATTAAAGATCGTGCCACAACGAATAACCTTGTTGTTGTTTCATTTGTTTGCAGGTGTGTCCTCGGGGTAACTTCCTATAAGACAGATCACTAGACCCGGGCCGCCCGGCTGGCTCGGTCGGTGGAGCAGGTGACTCTTGATCTCAGGGTTGTGAGTTTGAGCGCCTCCCTGGGTGTAGAAATTACTTAAAAATAAAATCTTTTTTTTTTAAAGATTTTATTTATTTATTTGACAGACAAAGATCACAAGTAGGCAGAGAGGCAGGCAGAGAGGAGGAAGCAGGCTCCCTGCTGAGCAGAGAGCCCGATGCGGGGCTCCATCCCAGGACCCTGGAATCATGACCTGAGCCGAAGGCAGAGGCTTTAACCCACTGAGCCACCCAGACGCCCCCTTAAAAATAAAATCTTAAAAAAGAAAACAAAAACCCTTCCTGAGATTACTAGACCAAGGGGTCAATCCATATTAATACATAATTTTGTTAAATATTACCAGATTTTCCCTCCATAGCATTTGTCCCATTTTGCGCTCTGGGCAGCAAGGCAGGAGGGCCTTTTCTCACAGCTTCACTATGGGGTAGGTTGTCAGCCTCTCCAGGTTTTGTTAGCCAGTGGGTGATGCACAGCATCTCAGTGTGGTTTCATTCTGAGCTTTGATTGGAGTGAAATTGAACATCTTTTGATATGTGTAAAGAACTTTCCATGATTTTTGAAATGAACTGCGGTGTTTTCTATCAGGTTTTTAGTTTTGTTCTTCTGGATTTTTATAGCGCTCTTTGGTACATTCTGGCTGTTGATTATAAATATCTTCTACGCTGGTGACTCTGAAACCATGCCTGTGCTGAGCTCCAAATTCATATGCCCAACTATCTACTTGATATTTCCACTTACAGACCCAATGGGCAGTCTTCGGTCTATCATGGGGAAGACAGAATTCTTTATTTCCCCCCTTTGGCAATTTCTCAGCCCAATAAATTATAGCAAAATACCCGACTGGTTTTGTTTTCCTCTATCTCCTCTGATAAAGCCCCGGACCAAGCCAGCATCATCTATATCCCTGAGCACGGCAGCACCACCCTCCCGGCTGGCCTCCCCACTTCCGCCTCTCCCTGGTCCCTGCCCTATAACCCACTTTCCAAACAGTGACCAGGATGATCTCCTTAAAAGTGTAAATCAAATCCTATGGGTCTTCTGATTAAATTCTCCAGTGGCTTCCCACAGCAGGTGGAAATCAAAGAACCAAAGAGAACATGGTTCGGTTCCTTGCCATGGCTTCTCCATCTCACAGAAGTTGACTCCTGCCAAGCTCTCTAGCTGTCCCCCACCCCACTGGTCCTCGAGGCTTTCTTTTGTCTGCTGAACGTGCCAGGCTTGTTATACTTCTGAGATTTTTAAAAAAATATTTTATTGGGACGCCTGGGTGGCTCAGTTGGTTAAGCGGCTGCCTTCGGCTCAGGTCATGATCCCAGCATCCTGGGATGGAGTCCCACATCGGGCTCCTTGTTCGGCAGGGAGCCTGCTTCTCCCTCTGCCTCTCTGCCTGTGCTCACTCTCTCTCTCTAACTAATAAATAAATAAAATCTTATAAAAATATTTTATTTATTTATTTGACAGACAGAGATCACAAGTAGGCAGAGAGGCAGGCAGAGAGAGGGGGAAGCAGGCTCCCTGCTGAGCAGAGAGCCCGATGTGGGGCTCGATCCCAGGACCCTGAGATCATGACCTGAGCCGAAGGCAGAGGCTTAACCCACTGAGCCACCCAGGCGCCCCATACTCCTGGGATTTTTTACAAGTTTCTCCTTTCTTTGGATGAATATCTTTCCCCTCCACATCTTCCCATGGCTGCGCCCATCTTCCCGCCTGGTCTCGGGCAGAGTCTCCCCATCCCCCACTGCTCTAGTTGATTTAATTCACGGCCTCTCCCTAAACCAGTTGCTCTTCGAAACATGTCTGTTATATGAACCGATTCACCTTCTCCTTCTCCTATTCCTCCTCTTCTTCTTTTTTAAAAAACCAGTTGAGGATTTTTTTTCTTGCAAAAAAAATAATTCTAGTTAATACATATAAGAATTTATCAACCATAAAATATAGTTAGTATATTTATAAAAATGTATCAACCATAAAAGTGGAGAAATCATGATTTGGGGGCAATTCCTATAAAAAAAAAATTCAGATCCCTTCCCTTGTACCATATGGGAAGTTATTCCTAGTAGATTAAAACCTAACCACGAGAAACCGAAAATATAAAAATATTGGGGAGGGATGCCTGGGTGGCTCAGTTGGTTAAGCAGCTGCCTTCGGCTCAGGTCATGATCCCAGAGTCATGGGATCGAGTCCCGCATCGGGCTCCTTGCTCGGCAGGGAGCCTGCTTCTCCCTCTGCCTCTGCCTGCCTCTCTGTCTGCCTGTGCTCGCTCTCTCTGACAAATAAATAAATAAAATCTTTAAAAATAAAAATAAAAATATTGGGGAAATTTGGGGAAGACTATTGAGAATCCATTCATGAATTTAGGGGTGAGAAAGGCCTTTTTGGAGAAGATGAAAAATCCAGAAATGGTGAAGAGACAGATAAGTTGACAATTGAAATTTAAAACATCTGTGAATAATAAAAATTTGGTATTCAAATTAAAAGACAAATTACAAACTTGGAGAAAATACACTGTATCTAACACGCAAAAGATTAATATCCAGACTATGTTAAGAATTCCTCCAAATCGGGACGCCTGGGTGGCTCAGTTGGTTGGGCAGCTGCCTTCGGCTCGGGTCATGATCCCAGCATCCTGGGATCGAGTCTCACATCGGGCTCCTTGCTTGGCAGGGAGCCTGCTTCTCCCTCTGCCTCTGCCTGCCTCTCTGTCTGCCTGTGCTCGCTCCCGCTCTCTCTCTGACAGATAAATAAATAAATAAATCTAAAAAAAAAAAAGAATTCCTCCAAATCAATAATAAAAAGCAAAGGACCAATGACAAAAGGCAAAAAGATACATAAAATTCATAATAGATGAAGATAAACAGGTAACAGAAATATGAAAAGATCCCTAAGCTCACTGATATTCAGGGAAATGGGTTACTAAAATGACCTGATTATATAACCTTTTGCCCATCAGACTGGCAAAGATTGAGCGAAGCCAGCTTGGGCACAGATATGCAGAAGTGACCACGTTCACACAGTGTCGGGAGGGAAGTGATACTTTTGGAGAGTAATTCGTTGCTATCTGTTACAATGAAGTGTTGGTGACTTTTGATCTGGTAATTCCAAGTGGGGAGGTAAGTCTCTAGGAAAAATCACTGGCACAAATGACTAAGTAGGCATGCATGTCCTTTTTTTTTTTCCCCACGTGGTGAAAAATTGTAATTAACCCAACCACTTACCGAACTGGAAAATTATGGGAGAGTTAAAAAGACTAAGGGAAAAAGGCAAGTTCAGAATCATGCATCGGATATGATCTTATCTATGTGGGGAACATGAAACAGAGGCACGTTTCTGTATGTCTGTAAATGCACAGAAGAATGCCTGAAAGGATTCATGGAAAGCTGATATCATCCTTTGCCTCCGGGAGGGGCGTGGGATTAGGTGGGTGTTTCAGGGAGGAGAGCTTGAGGGACTACTTTTGCTTTATCCGTATTTAAAAAAAAATTATTATTATTATTTTTAAAGATTTTATTTATTTATTTGTCAGAGAGAGAGAGAGAGAGCGAGCACAGGCAGACAGAGAGGCAGGCAGAGGCAGAGGGAGAAGCAGGCTCCCTGCTGAGCAAGGAGCCCGATGGGGGACTCCATCCCAGGATGCTGGGATCATGACCTGAGCCCAAGGCAGCCGCTTAACCAACTGAGCCACCCAGGCGTCCCTAAAAAAAAATTATGCTTAGAATTTTACTGGAGCAATTTGGCAAAATAAAAAAACAACCCAAGAAATAAAAGGTAAGATAACTTTTGGAGATATTGCCGACAATTCTAAAAATGAGTGTAGTTGATAATGGCATAGCCGTGGGGGTATTCACTGGTATCTAGCAGACGTGGCGAGCCAGCACCACAGGCAAAATGGCATACAGAGGGGATGCCTGGGTGGCTCAGTGGGTTAAGCCTCTGCCTTTGGCTCGGGTCGTGATCTCAGGGTCCTGGGATCGAGTCCAGCATCGGGCTCTCTGCTCAGCGGGGAGCCTGCTTCCTCCTCTCTCTCTGCCTGCCTCTCTGCCTGCTTGTGATCTCTGTCAAATAAATAAATAAGATCTTTTAAAAAGTGGCATACATACACTTTGGAGTGAGACAGAGTTAGATTTGAATACTGGTCCTTTCACCGTGTGATGTGCGCAAGTCATTTAACTCCTCTGAGCTCTGGGCTAATAAATGGAATCTACATTCCTACAGCCGAAGGCTTTAGGCTCTTATCATCGAAGGGATAATACCAGTAAAAATCCCTAGTACATCATAGGTGCTTACTTAAGGGTGGGTATTATTAGTAGCAGTGATTGAAAGAATGGTTTGTGACCCCGTGAGAAGTGAGAAGCAGGTGAATGCCAACCCAACAGAACCGAATCCCACAGATTTAATTTGCAGGTTGCACATCTTCTCACCACCGAGGGTTCTCCATTCTTTGCTCTGTATATTCCTAGTGTTAGTCATTCTTTTGTTCATTCACTCCTTGATTCATTTAATAAGTATTTACGGAGCACTCCTACATCAGGTGCTAGACATATACTGTTAAAATGACGGTGTCCCTGGGTGCCTGGTCGCTCAGTGGGTTAAGTAAATGACTCTTGATCTCAGCTCAGATCTTGAGCTCAGGGTCATGAGTTCAAGCCCTGCATTGGGCTCCATGGTGGATGGGAAGTCCACTTAGAAAAACACAATAACTGTGCCTTTTTTCTGAGACTTGACATCTTCCCCCAATGGGAGAAAATGACACATGGCTAGTTGGCAATATAGCATGGGATATACCCACGTGGATACTGGACCCAGGCACCCTGGTCCTCAATCCCAGCTCTATCACTTACTAGCTCTGTGTCCTTGGATTGGTTATGTCACCTCTGTGGTCCCATCATCTATGAAATGAGCTGTCAACATTTCCTACCTCCACTCCCCACTGTAAGGGTCTTAGGTTGTAAGGGTAAAGCACTTTGCCCCATGCTTGGTTCATGGTATGTACTCGTAGATGTTGGCCACTTTCATTTCTGGTTATGTTCCTGTATGGTTGATGTTATAAAAGGGGAATTCGGAGAGAAAGGGGCACCCATTGGTTCTAAAGACACTTACTTCCCTGGCAAACTGCATATATTAGGTAATCGTGGATCCCTCTATATTATTAATCAACAGCTAATATGAAGCTGGGGTAGGAACTTCCAATCAGCAGGAGATAAGCAATGTGGTGTGATTTCTGCTCAAAGCAAAGAAACTTGACATTTTAGCCTTGGGACCTTATCTAAGGTAAATGGGATGGTTCTGTTAAGCCTTGAAAATATTGGGAGTTTCTGCGCTGGGTTCCTAGGAATAACTTTACACTGACTTCTAAGGTCCAGGGATCCCTCATCACCAGGATGGAAACTGTTGATCCAGGGGAAAAGGAAGGAAAGGAGAGAAGGAGAGGTGGAGGCAGACATTTATAGAGAAAGTACCATGTAGCGCGTTCTGGGTCAACAGCTCACCCGTGCCAGGATTCCAGGTCTTCTGATTCCAAGCCTGGAGTTCTTCCCTGGACGCCAAGCTGTATCTCACAAGAGTGTGAGAGAGTCGCCCCTCCATATACTTGTCACCTGGGATGGATTGGAGCAAGGATTAGTGATCATCATCTTCCCACTCTAGGTCCCAGGAAGGGAGGGTCACTGCCCTAGGGGAGAGGCACAGGTGATGAGAGAGAGAGAGGGAGACCAGGCTGGAGGATTATGGCTGAGGACATAGAGGTGTCTGTCCCTGGTGTGCTCTTCTTGGAAACTTAGTGAGGAGGGCAGTACCCAGGTTGGGAACCTTCCAAGTCTTCAGGTGCCTAGACACAGATGGGGCCCCTGGGGAAGAATCCCCTTGATTCCTGTTCCTCTCTCATAGCCATGGCAGAAAAGGCCAGAGGAGTATGGTGCTTTGACCTTATTTCCTGGTCCCTTCCTGCTGTTGAGAATCTGGGTTGCAGAGAGATAGAGAAAGAGTGAGAGAGAGAGCCCCAACACAGCTGAATGCTATTAGCTGAATCCCAAGCTGGGACACCTGGTCTGAGAGCCATGTCTGCACAGGATAGAAATTTGAAATGAAATTTATCTGGGAAAATTCAGTTTATCCCTCCCATGCCTATTGTCCACCTTTTGGGTTGTAAGGAGTAAAATGATATAATGTACAGGACAGCGCCTAGTGAAGCTCAAAAGGCAGCAGGCTTGTTATTGTCATTCTTATTATAGCTTGGAGGCTGAAGAGGACTGCACAGGTGGTCTAATCTGATCCCCCGAGTGTGGCAGGAGTCCTTCACCGGCCCCCTGACTGATTGCCAGACACCTCCACCTGCACGCTTGCAGGGACAAGGAGCTCGCTCCTCCAAAGGTAGCCCTGGTTGGTGCTCCCTGAGGGAGAGTCCTTTTGGTTGAGCTCCGATCTCGTCTTGCTGCACTTACCGGGCATACAGCACACTTGTGCCCACGTCCTCCTGGATTTAAGGACAGCTTCATGTCTCGAGTCATCCTTGTGCCCTCCCCCCAAGAGTACCTTTCTCTGATATCTCTGTGTACTTTGCACAGAATACTTTGCAGATTCTCCATTCCCTGGAGCCCCACCCACTCCAGCTGGTCGATGTCCCCCTGCAGATAATAGTGCTCAGAACAAACACAGCCAGCACAGCTGATATGACCCAGTCAGGGCAAAGTGCAGGACGGGCATCACTTCCTATCATCCACACTCCGGGACTCTTAGTAATGCGGGACAAAAACAAGAACTTTCCAGCATTTGCGTCAAATTTGCTCATGTTAAGCTTGCATTTTGAGCAGATATCCCGCAGTCTTTCTCACCTAAACCACGCTCACGTCCCATATTTAAAATTAGTTGAAATGGACCCGGGGGGGAGAAAGAGCACGTTGCCCGTACCCTAGAAGGCAAGCTTCTTAAGGGACTCTTCCTGATTCTAGGGTCCTCCCTCCCTGGGTCCGGAGTCGTTGCTAGGACTTCTGTGGTACTCGTTCTCTTCTGTCTGTAGTTTACCACGCGCTCATCGTGTTCAGTTTTGCCTATTTGGGAACTCTGCAGAAATGGAATCACGCCGTGTGTATTACTTTATAATTCGCTTCTTTTCCTCCGTATGTGTGAGAGCCACGTATTTTGACTCTGTGGGGGTAGTTTTCTCACCATCGTTGCTGGAGACATCCCATTGTGTGAGTGCTTTCCCGTTTGTTTATCTAGTCTAGTGTTGATGAACATGTAGGTTATTTATTTGTTTACTCTGTTATAAGCTCTGCCATCTCAGAGGTTCTCCTGTGTGTCTCCTGGGGCACCTGCACAGTGTAATTGATAAGTACTTTATGTGTTGAGATCTGGTCTCTCAGTTTCTTTTAGAATGGAGGAATCCTGCCTTTACACCTTATAAAGGCTTTGAAAAAACCTTTATAAAGATTTTATTCATCTCTTTGACAGAGAGAGAGGGAACACAAGCAGGGGGAGCAGGAGAAGGAGAAGCAAACTTCCTGCTGAGCGGAGATCCCGAAGCGAGGCCCGATCCCAGGACCCTGAGACCACGACCTGAGCTGAAGGCAGAGGCTTAACCCATTGAGCCACCCAGGTGCCCCGGCACACACTCATTTTCTCTAAAATACATACTTCGGGTGGAATTGCTGAGTCTTAGGATTTATGTAAAAATAGAATGTACACAACTATTGCATGCTCCCTACCTTATTTCAAAATTGCTTTTTAAAACAACAACAACAACAACAACACTCGTTTGGCATGAGGAGCCTCAGTTGTCCAGACCAGCAGCCTATTTCTGAGCGACCTTGATCTTGATGGCCGGGCTTCAAGCCCCAGATTATCAGTAGCAGTAAGCTTGTCTCTTACTCCCTGGAAAGTGTCCCTTCAGTAGAGGGCATCGGTATCTGCTATCTTTCTGGCTCCGCCTCTCGTTGGTCACCACCAGACAGAGGATGCTCTGGGCTGCCCTATCCCGGACAAGAGACATTTAAGGGGATGTGGGTGTGTAGAGGGAATAACCACCCTTGCTGTCTCAAAGGTACACGGCCACGCGAGGATATGCACTGCTCAAAAACCTCAGGTCTGTATTCAGGTCCTCCCCTAACGTTAGCAGGATTTAGGGCAAAATCCACATGCCTACCTGAATTATCTAAAATTATAAATCATTTCATCTGTTCTCCTTAGCATGTTCTATTGGACGGCGACCAGTGATGCAGGAGACCAGGCTTCTGTTCAGATCTCCTGAACTCCTGAGAGTTGGGCAATTGACTGAGGTGCCCCGGGCGGGCTGGGCTTGCCACCATGTGTGCACACAGCAGCTCAGATGTCCAGGTGATGTGCCCTCCCCTCCCACAAACACAGCTGCCTCTTAGCTACGGGTAGGGGTGCCCAGTCGCTGCCCTAGAGAGGATGGATCTGGGGAAGGGGCCCAGTGTCCAGCCCGTGTGTGTGTGTTGTGGGGGTGGATTCTGGGCTCACGGTTGCCCAGCGCTCGGTTCCGAAGGAGGGTCCGGGTGCCAGGGGGGCACGGTCTCTGCACCCTGCGGGAGGGCTGTGACCACAGCGCCACAGGGGAGCCTCTAACGCAGGGGCCTGTAGGGCAGGCAGCGGGCGGCACTGAGTGCGTGTCGCACGTCCTGTCTCCCGCCCCCACGAGGAGTGCGGACCGTGTCGGCCGCACCCCCAGCAGCGCTCACAGCACCGGGCCCCTAGAGGTCCCGGCACACAGGTGCTCCGTGCTAAGACGCCAGAAACGGGCTCACGCTTTCCTGCACGGAAAGTCTCCGTAGCCGCCCCGCCGAGGAAGCTCCTGCGGTCCGGGAGGTTCGGCGACTGGCCCAAGGTCACACAGCCAGAAGAGGTGGCGGCCGCATCTGCGCTCCCTTCACCCACCGCCCGCGCTCCTCGCCCGGCCTTGGCCTTCCCAGTTTCTCCTTGCTCCGTGAAGGGGGGGAGGACCGCGAGCGGCCCCCCGGCGGCCCCGCGTCCCCCTCGCCGGGTCCCCGCGTCCCCCTCGCCGGGTCCCTGCGTCCCCGGGCCCCGCCCCGCCGGGCCCGGCCCCGCCCCGCCCGGCCGCGCGAGGCCCCGCCCTCCCCTCGGGCGGGTCACGTGCCGCCCGGCCCCCGCGCCTGCGCACTGCTTATTTCCCGCTGTCAGGATGAGGAGGCGGAGGTCGGCGCTCGGGTCCGTCTCTGCCCGCGGCTGTGGCGGCGCCGGCGGCTCCGGCCTTAGCGGTTCCTCCCTGGGCGGCGGCGGCGGCGGCTCGGTCGACGCCTGCTCCGCCAGCTGAGCCCGCGGGAGCCCGGGACGCCGGCCGCCCGCCCGCCGCGCTCCGCGAGGCAGCCGCCCGGCCATGGCGCAGCCGGGCCCGGCTCCTCAGCCCGACGGTGAGGCGCCC
>ML101298.1:0-40399 GCA_003697995.1 Taxidea taxus jeffersonii | reverse complement strand
CGGGCGACGCCGCCCCCTTGACCTTCGGCGCGCGCGGGGAGGCTCCGCCGGTGCGGCGCGGGGAGGACGGCCGGCTGCGTGGACGCGCGCCCGTTCAGTCGCCGCCTGGGCCGCGGGGGCCGCGGCGTGCCGGGCTTCGCACGCTCGCCTTCCGCGGGGAGCGCGCGCCCGGCCCGGTCGCCGGCGGGGCTGCCCGAGGCCTTCGTGGCCTTCGGGGGCGCGGGCTGGGCCCGGGCGGGAGGGCCCCGCGCGTGGGTGCAGGTGCCGGGCGCTGGCGCTGCGGGGCCCCGAGCTTGCCCCTGGGCGGGGTGTCAAGCGAGGGAGGCGGGAGCGGGCCGCGGCCGGAGCCGAGCGCGCGGCAGGCGCGTCCTGGAGAGCGGGGCAGGGCCGGGCCGCCGAAGCGGCCCCTCAGCGTCGCAGCGGCCGTCGGGGGGCGCGGGGACTGGGCAGCCCGGCCGGCAGCACGCCCGCTCCCCCGGGATGCGGCGGTCCTCCTTGTCCGCACCCGAGATGACCAAGCACGGGAAAGCGGGTGCGAAACGGGCGCTCGGAGACCTCGCGTCCTCCTGCTGTTCCTGGTGCGGGTCTGCGCCCGCGTCCGAGTCCTGCGGCGGCCGCCGGTTCCGCTTGCGGGGACGCGGCGTTGACCCTCAGTGGGGGGGCTGGGGCCGCTCCCGCGCCGGTGCCCGCAGCGCCTCGGAGGTCGCGGCGCGGCTGTCGCTTCTCTTCCCGACTCAGCGCGGCGTCGGTCCCTTCTTAGCACCGGGGCTCCGAGGCCCACTCGGACGGCCTTGCCCTGTGGGCTCTGAAAGGCGCGTGCGGGACTCCTCGGGCCGCACCGACTGCCCGACGTGACGTCAGCGTCTCAGGAATGTGCGGTCCTCAGTTGAGACGCGGCTCGTCTCTGCCGTTGCGGTCCTGTAACTCTTGACCCGACTTTGTTTCCGCGGCGATGCGGCCGACCTGTGCTGTACAGGGACAGAGCGAAATGCAGTTTCCTTTTTTTAAATTTCTTGTTTTGTCAGTTTAATGGAAAAGTGGCTTGGTTTGCTTTGCTGGTGCATCTCAGTGCATTCATTTGGAATCAAGGTGACTTTCATAGCCGTAGGAATTTCATCTGATTATTCCATTCCATCTTGAGAATTCCAAGACGATTTATAAAGATTTTCAAATTTTAACACTTTATTTTATTTCTTATTTATTTATTTTTAAGAAGACTTTATTTATTTGATAGGGAGAGACACAGTGAGAGAGGGAACACAGGCAGGAGGAGTGGGAAAGTCAGAAGCAGGCTTCCCGCTGAGCAGGGAGCCCAATTCGGGGCTCGATCCCAGGACCCTGGTCTTCTCCCATCTTCCAAGGGGTCACCAGGAGTGAGTTTCCCGTCCTTGACCTTCACCTGTAGCTACACAGATGTGCTGAGGGCTGCTCTCCGCAGATAGGTCTGCAGCTTGTCTGTTTCACTGGGCACTCGCTGGCTGTCATTCCATGCTTGTGAGTGCTCCCGTGGCTGTGTCCTGTGCAGTCAGCTCTGCTTGCCTTGTCTTAGGAGATCTTGGGGTCAGTGAAGCCCGTGCTGCTGTAATACTGTTCCTGTTTTACTGATGAGGAAACTGAGGCACAAACAATAAAAGTGTCTGTAGAGTTCCGTAGCTAGGAGGTGGGGGAGCCATGGCTCAGATGCAGCCTGCCTAACGTCCGGGCCCTCCGGTCCATTAACCAGATGGCCGACTACCTTCGGGGCCAGCGTCAGAGATCTGCTCCATTCCATCAGCTGCGTGTGCCACGCGGGATTTCTTTGCCTGTTTTTCTGTGGATGGACAGTTCGTTTTCACTACTGGACAAGCTTTTCGTTATTTTATAAGCAGTGCTGCCGTAGATATCCCTGTACCTATATCTAAGGGACTCTTGTTTCTGGAAGACTACTGACTCAAAGGACGTGAGCTCTGAGTGGTCTAAATTTTACTAGCGATTGCTAGCTTCGTCTCAAAAATGGTATCGATTTACATACCTGCCAGCAGCGTATGAGAGGGCGATTTCCTTTGCACTTTTATCAGCCCTGGATAACGTCAGCTGTTTTAAACTCGCCTCCTGATAGAGCGAAAAAGTGCTGTTCTTCAGTGAACAGATTTTGTGTACCTAGTCTTTGCCAAGCCCTGTGCCAGGTTCTAGGAAATCGGATGACGAGCCACTTGCCTGGCACGGCTGTAGGTACTTGGGATACATCAGTGGGCAACACAGATGGTAAACAGCCCAGCCTCAGTGCAGGAGAAACAGTTACTAAACTACAAACATAAGCAACTGATAGAGATTGTCAGGTGACAAATGCTGTGGAAAAAAGGAAGAAGCGAGCAGGGTAAAAGGAAGGGGGTGGGCTGGTCAGCCTTATTGAGAAGATGACATTGAAGGAGGGGGAGAGGGTCAGCTCTGAGGCTGTCTGGAGGAAAAGTGTTCCAGACAGGGGCCAGTGTTTGCAGATGCTTTCAGGAACGGTGTGTCTGGCATGTTTGGGGAAGGGCATGGAGGTCAGTGTGGCCAGAACGAAGTGATGGGGGGCTTGGTGGGGAGGTGGGAGAGGGGAGGTAGAGGAGAGCAGGAGGATATGAGGTGAGAGGTCATGGCGTGGGGGCAGATCTCGTAGGGCCTTAGGAGCCTTGATTGGCTTTCACAATGGGAACCATTGAGAGTTTTGCGCAGAAGAGTGATGGGATGGGACTTCTGTTTTAAAAAATCACTCTGGCTGCTACATTGGCAACAGAGGAAAGGGAGGCATGAGTCTAGGAAGAAGATGGTAAGGCTTGGCCTGGATGTACTGACGGAGGTTGTTATTTCGAAGGTATGGCCAACAGGATTTGGATTAGATACGGAATGAGCGGTGGGGAGAGAGAGAGAGGGAAACAGGGAGAGAGAGGTGTGAAGGATCACTCAGAAGTTTTTGGCTTGAGCAGCTGTGAGAGGTACACAGTGCTATGAATGCCTATAATTTAGGGATTTGATCCATTCAGGGAGTCTAGGAAAGTTTTCTGAGGCAGTGATGCTAGAGCCAAGATCTGAAGGGTGAACAGGAGTCCCTGTTTGGGGAGAAGAGAGTTGTGAGAGTTCTTAGAGAGGCCAGCATGGCCTGGCCTGAGTGGGTTTCAGCCTCGGAGCTGAAGCAGAAGCTACTGGAGGGTTTTAAGTAAGTAGGTGACATGATGGCTTTTAAATTTGTACTTGCCAGATAGTGATTATATATATATTTGTTTTCCCTCTGTTGTGCAGATTTTTTTTGTAGATCTGACCATTTTTAAAATTTTGTGGTTACAGCTCTTGCTTAGGAAGACCTCTCTGTCTCTTTTTTTTTAAAGCTTTTTTTTTTTTTTTTTAATTTATTAGTTAGAGAGCGAGCGAGCACAGGCAGGCAGAGTGGCAGGCAGAGGCAGAGGGAGAAGCAGGCTCCCTGCCGAGCAAGGAGCCCGATGTGGGACTCGATCCCAGGACGCTGGGATCATGACCTGAGCCAAAGGCAGCTGCTTAACCAACTGAGCCACCCAGGCGTCCCGTGGAATTTATTTTTGACATGACACAGGAATCTGATTTTATTTTTCTTCAGATTGGATAGCCAATTGTTTTAACACTGTTAATCAATAATTCCTGTGTCTGGTTCGTTTATCAGAACTTGAGAAATCTCCCAACTACTAAACTTGCAGAGATGCCTGATCCAGAAGGCGAAGCCGTGAGCTCACCCTGCAGGCTTACTGCTCCGGTATCCCGACCCGCAGTAGCCCGGGATGGTGTGATCGTCTTTAATCTGTACAGGTTACCTGGCTCCCTGCGGACAGAACAGCCTTTGACTCTTAAGGGCTCGGGTTCCTGAAATCTCGTGACCAGTGCATACAGGAGCTCTTTATGCCGTGAAATCTGAGGTGCTTTTCTTGTATAATCCTTAAATCGAGTTTAGTCTTGAGAGGAGTGTGTAGCAGACGTTTTGTATGACACAGTTGTGGCAGGTGGTGTGGGGTGTGGGAGATGGCAATGACAGAGAGAGATACAGGCCTCCTTTCAAGAATCTTGTGCTAGTGAGGGCATGGCCTGGGGCCTGCTGATGGGAACTGAGGGGTGCCTCGAGGTCCGGGATCGTTTCCTCTGTTGGATCCCAGAGGAAGCTGCCACTACCAGTCAGAGAAGAGGAAGCGCTAGGAAGGAAGGTGTCTTTGTTCATTTTTCTCGTTAGGTGACCGGAATCTTCTCCGAGTGGTACCTGATTTCTGTTGGAATGCCTCTGGAGAGCGCGGGAACCCACTACCTCCTATTCCGACTGGCTACGGCGTTCTGTGCGCGCTTTGCTGGAGCGGAAGCTTGCCCCCCATAACTTCTACCTGGGGTTTTAGTTCTCTTCTCCTGGACCACGCAGAGCGAATCGAAGGCATCTCTTCTGTGTGAGCCTGAAGACATTTGATAATATCCTGTCCTTCCCAGATACTCTTTTTATTTCTCTTCTCCGGTGGTTTTGAATTTCCTTAACACCTTCCCCCTGGTCCCCCAGTGTGTCAGCTTAAACTTGCATCGCTTTTCAGGCACGCAGAAGGGGTCTCTGAACGCTTTTTTTTTCCTTGACGTGTAGTTAGCACACAGTGTTAGTTTCAGGTGTGCAGCGCAGGGATTCGGTGAGTCTGTGCCCTATCCTCCGCTCACCGCAGGGTGCACCGTCTGTCATCACACGGCACTACCACAGTGTCACTGACTGTGTTCTCCACGCGGGACCTTTCATCCCAGTGACGTGCTGGTTCCGTCACTCGAAGCCTGGACCTCCTGCTTCCCTCCACGCATTCTGCCAGTCCCTTTCCCCCTCCCCGGCAACCATCTGTTCTCATTTATGGGTTTGTTTCTGCTTTTTGTTTGTTTATTCATTTCTTTTTTAAGATTTTGCATATACGTGAAATCATACAGTATTTGTCTTTCTCTGACTTATTTTACTTAGTGTAATACTTGCTAGGTCCAGCGGATCGTCACAAATGGCAAGGTCCCACTCTCTTTTGCAGTTGAGTAAAATTCCGTGGTGGGTATACACCGCATCTTTACCCATTCATCCGTCGGTGGGCGCCTGGGTGGCTTCCGTATCTGGCTATTGTAAGATGACGCTGCAGGGAACGTGGCGGAGCGTGGTCTTTCAGTCAGTATGTGTGTTCTCACTCTAAGTTCCTAGTAGCGGAACTACTGGATCATAGGGTAGCTCCATTTTTAATTATTTGAGGAACCTCCATACTGTTTTCCACAGTGTCTGCACCACGCATTCCCACCACGCATTCCCACCCTATAGTGCACAGGGCTCCTTTTCCTCACATCCTTGTCAACATTTGTTTCCTGTCTTTTTGACTCTAGCCTTTCTGACAGGTGTCAGAGGTGGGATCTCATTATGGTTTTGATTTGCGTTTCCCGATCATGAATGGTGTTGGGCATCTTTCCATGTGTCTCTTGGCCATCTGGATGTCTTTGGAGAAACGACTATTCAGATCTGCCCATTTTTTCATTGAATTATTGGTTCTTTTGGTGTTGAGTTGTAGAAGTTCTTTATGTATTTTGGGTAGTAGTCTTACTGAATATATTTTTTGCAAGTCTCCTCCCGTTCACTGGGTGGCCTTTTAGTTTTGTTGATGTTTCCTTTGCTCTGTAAAGGCTTTTTATTTTGATGTGATCCCAGTAGTTTTTGCTTTTGCTTCCGTTGCCTGAGGAGTCACATCTAGAAAAATGTAGGTACGGCTGATGTCAGAGAAATTACTGCGTGTGTTCTAGGAGTTTCATTGTTTCGGGCCTCACTTTTAGGTCTTGCATCCGGTCTGAGTTTATTTTTGTGTATGGTGTGAGAAAGTGGTCTGGTTTCATTTTTTGCATGGAGCTGTCCAGCCTCGTTTATTAAAGAGATTGACTTTCCCCCATTGTATATTCTTACCTCTTTTATGATAGATTAATTGATTAGAAAGCGTAGGTTTATTTCTGCGCTCTGCATTCTGTTCCATTGATCTTTGTGTCTGTTTTCATGCCAGTACCATACTGTTTTGATTACTACAGCTCTCTGTTATAGCCTGAAACTTGGAATTGTGAGATCTCCAGCTTTGTTTCTCTTTCTCAAGATAGCTTTGGCTGTTTGGGGTCTTATACAGTCCCATGCAGGTTTTAGTATCATTCTAGTTCTGTGAGAGACGTTGTTGGCACTCTGTAGGGACAGCGCTGCATCTGCAGCTTGTATCGGGCCATTTTAACAATATTAAGTTAACAATATTAAGTCTTCTTTAACAATATTTGGATCTTAAGTCAATCTTGAGGATTGACTTGGGCATCCCAGTTTGGGCTCCAGGAGCCTGGACATGTCTGCGGGTCTCTGGGCTGTTTTTACAACATTTTAATAATATTAAGTGTTTTTTAAATTTTTTTTATTATTTTTTAAAGATTTTATTTACTTATTTGGCAGACAGAGATCACAAGTAGTCAGAGAGGCAGACAGAGAGAGAGGAAGAAGCAGGCCCCATGCAGAGCAAAGAGCCCGATGTGGGGCTCGATCCCAGGACCCTGGGATCATGACCTGAGCCGAAGGCAGAGGCTTTAACCCACTGAGCCACCCAGGTGCCCCAACAATATTAAGTCTTCTAATCCATGAGCATGGAATGTCTTTCCATTTTTGTCGTCTTCAGTTTGTTTCATCAGTGTCTTACAGTTTTATAGTTTCTAGAGGTCTTTCATCTCTTCCATAAGTTTATTCCTAGGTATTTTATTCTTTTTGGTACAGTTGCAATACTTAACAGTCTTTTGATGATCTCCAAGACGGATGTCGGTTGTTACTGACTTCTGGTGGCACCTGACAGTCTCTAGGTGTGTGTTATCTGTGGAGAGTAGTGTGTACAGAGACGTGTTACTGAAAGGAGTCCTAAAGACTAGGTGTCTTCCCTGATTTTACAGATCAGGAAACTACGGACTAAAGATATGGAAGTGACTTGCCTTATAGGAGAGACAAGAGTAGAATCGAGGAGAGTGGGGCTGTCATTTCTCCTCTGGTTACTGCTTCTATTTGTGTAGAATGAACTTTGCCTAGAGACCTCGTTGTGAGATTGCCTGAACAGAATCATAGAATTGATGTTACTTGATTATAGTCAAAACGCACAAAACTTACTCATTATCATTCCTTTTTCTTTAAAACTTTCATTCTTTAGGGACGCCTGGGTGGCTCAGTTGGTTAAGCAGCTGCCTTCGGCTCAGGTCATGATCCCAGCGTCCTGGGATCGAGTCCCACATCGGGCTCCTTGCTTGGCAGGGAGCCTGCTTCTCCCTCTGCCTCTGCCTGTGCGCGCACTCTCTCTCTCTCTCTCTCTCTCTAACAAAAAAAAAAACCAACTTTCATTCTTTAAATAAATATTTACTGCATATCCTAACGCATGGTGGGCGTTGTGTTGTGGATATTACAACAAAATAGAAATGCTCCTTTTGTTATGGAATGTAAAGTCTAGTGGTGAACACAGAGTGACTCCATGAGGAGAGGGCAGTCGTCTGGCTGCGGTGCTGTCCCAGCACCGTGCTTGTGGTTCCTGTGAGCCATAGCAGTTTGTTGAAGGAAAGTCGCAGGACAGTGTGCTGTTAAGATAGCGCGCGAGCTTTTCTTCGTTGACAGCACTTCGATGACAAGGAGGGCGCATTTTAGATCTTTCAGAAAGTTCAGTTGACATAGGTCCTTCCCTGCATTCAACCCTCAGTGCACCCGAGGTTGTATTGGAGAAAGTGGCATTTGAGTAGAGCCTTGAGAGGCGGGTGGAATTTCTGACCGGTGGAAATGGCGTCTTGGAGAAGGCGGAGGAGGGGAGCGTGTGCAGGGTGAGCTGAGGTGGGCGGACCATCTGGTGTGAGGGAGCCTGGGTCTCGGTACGCGACCGGCTTGAGCCTGAACGGTGGAAAGCTTTGCTTCTAGCTAAAGGGCTGGGGTTTTCCCAGGTGGTGTGGCTGGGCCTGTGTGTTTTGATAGAGCCACAGCGTGTCCCCACCTGTGCTGTAGGAGGCCGCTCTGAAATTACACAGAAGGTGGACTGGTCACACAGCGGCTCGATTGCAGGTGGTTAGGGAGATTGGCTAGGCTGTTACTGCGGCCCAAGAGAGACGCTGGGCTTCTCTCTCACGTCTCTGGGAATGGAGAAAAGGAAATGATAGATGGGAGAAATACGGCGGGGGGCCAACAGCAGCTTGCTGAGCACTTGGTCTGGGGTGCGGGCAGGAGAGAAAGGAAGGAGGCTTCTGCGAATGTAGCTGCCGAGCACCGATCTGGGGGACCGGTGGGAAGGTGGGGAGAATTAGGGGAATGTGGCAGCTTTGGTTTTTGAGTGTCGATGTGGAGCGCTCGTCAGACAGCCGTGTGGAGACTTGCGGCCCAGAGCTTTGGGAAGAAGGCAGGCTGTGGATGCGCTTGTTGCGGGTTGGCCCCTCGGCTGGGGAGACCACGACAACAGGACAGGCTGAACGGAGGACCGCGGATGGAACGGACGGGTTGGGTGGGCAGGAGGAAGCCAGTAGTGAGTCATAAAGGAGGAGAGTTGGGGGCAGGTCACCGATGAAGAGTCAGTGTTGGAGGGTGATGGTCAGCAGTAGTAAATGCTTGCCGAGGAGTCGGGTAAAAACCCACGTGGTTACTGAAATCAGCACTTAATGGCTGTCAGGACCTCTGTGGGAAGAGGTTCAGCAAAGGAGACGTTAGTAGAGGCAGCAGGATAGACTAATGTATAAGATCGTGGTGATGCAGGACAGTCAGGGCGGTCACTTGAGAAGGCTCATAGAGTTGTAACACTGTGTGTTTTAAAATACAAATAAAGGGGCACCTGGGTGGCTCAGTGGGTTAAAGCCTCTGCCTTCGGCTCGGGTCGTGATCCCAGGGTCCTGGGATCGAGCCCCGCATCGGGCTCTCTGCTCAGCAGGGAGCCTGCTTCCTCCTCTCTCTCTGCCTGCCTCTCTGCCTACTTGTGATCTCTGTCTGTCAAATAAATAAATAAAATATTTAAAAAAATACAAATAAAGCGGGGGGCACCTGGGTGGCTCATTCAGTTAAGAGTCTGTTCTCATTTCAGCTCAGGTCCTGATCTCAGGGTTCTGGGGTTGAGCCCTGGATGGGGCTTTGCACTCAGCCTCGGGGTGTCTGCTTGCCTTTCTCCCTCTGCCCCTCCCCCTGCTCACGCGTGGGCGCTCTCTCAAATAAATAAATAAATCTTTAAAAAATGGAGGTTAAGGGACGCCTGGGTGGCTCAGCTGGTTAAGAGGCTGCCTTCAGCTCAGGTCATGATCCCGGCGTCCTGGGATCGAGTCCCACATCGGGCTCCTTCCTCGGCAGGGAGCCTGCTTCTCCCTCTGCCTGCCTCTCTGTCTGCCTGTGCTCGCTCGCTCTCTCTCTAACAAATAAATAAATAAAATCTTTAAAAAAATAATAAAAAATGGAGGTTAATTGTAGGTACTGGTGGCACTGCCAGTAGAAGGCGGGAGCCCGAGGGAATCAAGGAGAAAATAGGTAGGACTCGCTCTCTGAGGAACTGAGGAACTGAGAGCAGTTTAGGTGGGGCAGGAACTGGGGTGTCATGAGCAGAGACGGCTCTCATTCTGCAGGCAGAAGGCAGAAGGGAGAGAGAAAGGTAGAGAAGTCCCTGAGTCAGACGAGAAGCCGACTACATGTGAGCCTCCGTTCTTTCCTCATTTATGCCGCATACACGGTGTGTCACCCATGGACAAGGTAGAGGGTTACCTGCCCTCACGGAGGGTACAGTTCTGAGACCTCTGTTGGAGCCAAGCCAGTCAGCTCCTTCTTACTTACCTGGACTCTGCATCTTTTTTTTTTTAAAGATTTTATGTATTTATTTGGCAGACAGAGATTACAAGTAGGCAGAGAGGCAGGCAGAGAGAGAGGGGGAAGCGGGCTCCCCACTGAACAGAGAGCCCGATGCAGGCCTCGATCCCAGGACCCTGAGATCGTGACCTGAGCCGAAGGCAGAGGCTTAACCCACGGAGCCACCCAGGCGCCCTGGACTCTGCATCTTAACCACAGAAGAGGTGGTTTTCCCAGTTACCCCAAAGCCGATATAGCCAGTACCGTTCTTGATGCAAGGAGAGAAGTTAATTCATTGTACCCTTTGGGGACCATGGATGGGCCTTGGTGCTTCCTTCTGTCATGGAACCCTTGTTGAGAAGGGCTGGTAGAGTAATACATATGGGACGTGATTGGGTCCTTATTACAGAAAATCTGATGGGGTGCGGGAAGCAAGCCACGATGTGGGGGGTACCATTCCTTTGCTTAAGACTATTAAAAATTGAGACAGATAGATACTGACCACTTAATCCTCAACTGACATCTGCTTTTCCTAAGCTTCTGCTACATTTACGTCTATAAAGAGCTAACTTCTGCGGCCTCCTGCCCCATCTAGGTCTAACGTCCCGACTTCCTTATCTACCCCAGAGCAGAGTTTGTCTGTGACTACTTTCTTCTATTTTATTGTGGCCCTGGTGAGCTTCTGTAGACCGTGTCAGAAGGGACGGCAACAGTTTACATCCAGTTCTGTTGCAAAAGTTTGCTATGCATTTGTTCCTAATAGATGAAAATTTAGTCTTCCTAGGACACCTCCATTTTCTGTGGTAACTGTATTAGAAAATTCTTAATTTTGAGGGGCCCAGATACATTCCTTACAGCTTAGGCACCTTGGTTCTGGCCTTTTGAACAAATCAGAATTAGGCCATTTTCTCTTCCACACAGAAGGCCCTTGGATACTTGCAGAGCTCTCTCCCATCATAAATCTATGATTTATTGAGAAGCTATATGACTATCATGCTGTGTAATTTTTAAAAATTTTTGAGCATTTACTGTATACTGGTCACTGGGGATACAGATACAATAAAAAAATAGACTATTTTTTAGAGAATTTTTAGAGAAGTTTTATTTCTTGATTTTTTTTTAAGTACTTTTTTTTTTTTTTTAGATTTTATTTTCAAGTACACTCTACACCTGATGTGGGGCTTGAACCTACGACCTGAGATCAGGAGTCATGTGCTCTATTGGCTGAGCCAGCCAGGTGCCCCTTCAGAGAGGTTTCAGATTCACAGCGAAATTGAACAGAAAGTACAGTTTCCTTGTACCCTCCCCCGCAGCGTCCCCCGCCCAGCCTCCCGTCCGTGTGGCTCCCCCATCCACGGCCTCCGCGTCGTGTGGCGCATGCCCTGCAGTCGGCCTGCACACGGCGATTCGTTATCGCCCAGAGCCCGTCGTTGGCGTCAGGGTTCACTCTCTGAGGTGGACATTCTGGGAGTCCGGATGATGTACAATGACGTGTGTCCATTGACTGTTACAGTCTCGTACAGAAGTTTCACTGCCCTGAGTCCCGCCTGTTCATCATCCCCCCTCCCCAGCCCCCCAGTTCTTGGCAACCGCTGATCTTTTCACTGTTTCCATAGTCACGCCCTGTCCGGAATGCCCGTCAGTGGAGTCCTACAGACTGGCCGTTTTTTCCACGTAGCGATATGTATTTGAGGTTCCTCCATGTCTTTCTGGGTTCTCTGCACGGCCACTCCATTGTACGGACGTACCAGTTCTTCCTTCCCTGCCGAAGGACGTCACAGTTGCTTCCAGGTCCTGGTGATCGTGAGTAAGGCTGCCGCGGTGCAGATTTCTGTGTGGGTGGGTGCCGCCAAGGAGCCTGACGGCTGGATCATTTGAGTGTGTCAGAGTGGCTGTGCCATTTTGCCTTCCCGCCAGTGGGGCACGGGGATTCCTGTGCCTCCGCGTCCCACCAACATTCGGTGTTGGCCGTGTCTGGGATCGCCTCCATCCCAGTAGGTGCTGAGCAGGGAGCCTGGTGTGGGACTCATTCCCAGGACCCTGGGATCATGACCTGAGCTGAAGGCAGGTGCTTAACCGACAGAGCCACCCAGTCACCCCCAGAAGTTTTTGATTTTAATGAAGCCCAGCTTGTCGATTATTTCTTTCATGGATTGTGCTTTTGATAGAGTGTCTGAAAAGTCATTGCCATTTGCAAGGACATCTAGATTTTCTGTGTTTTGCTCTAGGAGTTTTACAGTTCTGCATTTTGCATTTAGGTCTGTGACTCATTTTGAGTTATTCTTTGTGGCGAGTGTAAGGTCTGCATCTAGACTCTTCTTTTTTCCTATGCAGTCTAGCTGTTCAGCGCCATCGTTTGTTGTCCTTTCTCCATTGAACTGCCTCTCCTCCTTTGTCCCATGTCAGCTGACTCTGTGTGGCTTCGTTCTCTGTTCTGTTCCATGGGAGTCCCTGTCTGCTGTTTCATGCTATGTGTTTTTCAGTTTCTTAATTTAAAGTGTTTGCGTCAAAAATAAATGCTCATGGTAAAACAGTGTGTAAATTTCTAAAGGAGAGGAAGAGTCCATATAAGCTCCTAAGCTCATTACTCAGAGGTAAACACTAGGAAAGGCCTGGTATTTATTTTTTCTACTTTTTTTTTTTTTTAAGATTTTATTTATTTATTTGACAGAGATCACAAGCAGGCAGAGAGGCAGGCAGAGAGAGAGGAGGAAGCAGGCTCCCTGCTGAGCAGAGAGCCCGAAGCGGGGCTTGATCCCAGGACCCTGAGATCATGACCTGAGCCGAAGGCAGAGGCTTTAACCCACTGAGCCACCCAGGCGCCCCACAAGCTTCCTTTTCTTAACTTTGTTTCTGATCTAGATTATGTCATCAGTTTTGAAATAGATTGTTTTTGTGCAGTTATAAATGCAGTATAACTTTTAAAAGTAAGTCCCTATTGATGCATATTTATGCTATTAGAGTAATGCTGCAGTGAGTATCCTTATAGCAGCTGTCTTTGCACACTCCTGTGAATATTTGCTGTGGTGTAAATTCTTCGAACTGGAATTACCAAGTCAAAGAACGTTCAGGTTTAAAAAATCATTGGCAAATGCCAGGTTGTCTTTCAGAAAGGCCTGACAGTTTACAGGCTCCCCATCAGGGCATAAGAATACTTGCAGCTCCTCAATTTAACAAATTAAGTTCTTGGCATATGGGAAAGTTGACTTCTTTGTCCTGTGTGTAGCAGGTGTAGCAGGAATCTCCCACGGTTTGTATTTTAATTTTGAGATGTTTTGGCATACGGACATATTTTAATTGTTATGTGATTTAATACTTTTTTCTTTTGTGGCCTCTAGATTTACTTCTATCTCCTTGTGTTATCTTCTAGTATTTATTTTAGAATATTTGATCACACTGGGATTTATTTTGATGTAAGGACTGAGACAGGAATCCAGCTCTTACAACTTACTTCAAATGGCTAGCCAGGAGTTCTTGTACCACGTAGTGATGGGTCCGTTTCCCTCCATTGATTTGGAAGCGCCGTGATGTATTCTATGCTGTCTATCCGGGGGCACTCAAGTCCATTTCTGGATTGTATTTTTTGTATTAATTTATCTGTTCTGCTATCATGCCGTATGATAACAGTTGCTTACTGATACTTCCTAGTGTTTTCATGTTCTGAGAGCCAGGAACCCTCATTATTCATTTTCTTGAGTTTTCCCCCAGCCATTCTTCAGCATTTATTAATTCAGATAAAATGTAGAATGAGCACATTAAGTCTGCCCTCTCCATCCTCCCCTCTCCTGCCCCCCACCCCCCAAAAAAGGCCTTTAGAGAAAACCTCATTGGCTGAGTTCATAAACTAAGGAGAACATACATCTCTAGCAGAAAACCTTTACAGTTACAGTGCCTTATGACACTTTGAATACGTTAACTGTATTATTTATTTCTCCAGATTCTTGAAAGGGGTAGCATTTTCTGTATTTCACAGTTGAGGAAATAAAACTCAGTAACTTCCCAGGATTGATTCCCATGACTACTTTCATTCACCCACTATCTCTGAGGTCAGTGTTGGTTAAGGAAATGCTTAGGTCATTAAAAAAGGGTCAAACAAAATCCCATTTCTTTTTTGATCATAAAGCACAAAGAACTTGTAAAGAAAGCTGGACTCACCCATAATTCTATCCTCCTGAGGATTTCATCATGCTGGTCTACTTCTGGTTATTTAAAAAAAAAAAAAAAGATTTTATTTATTTATTTGTCAGAGAGGGAGAGAGAGCGAGTGAGCACAGGCAGACAGAGTGGCAGGCAGAGGCAGAGGGAGAAGCAGGCTCCCTGCCGAGCAAGGAGCCCGATGTGGGACTCGATCCCAGGACGCTGGGATCATGACCTGAGCCGAAGGCAGCTGCTTAACAACTGAGCCACCCAGGCGTCCCCTGGTCATGTTTTATGTCTACAAATAAAAAGTGTTTGAGCTGTTGAGAGACATGGGTGGCTAGGTGTGTTGGAGACATCGACTCTTGATTTCAGTTTGGGTCATGACCTCAGGGTCCTGGGATCCAGCCCCGTGAAAGGTTCTGTGCTGAGCAGGAAGTCTGCTTGGGATTCTCTCCCTGTCCCGCTGCGTGTCCCTGCTTGTGTGCTTGTGCACGCGCGTGCTCTGTCTCTCTCTCAAGTAAATAAATAGAATCTTAGAAGATTCCTTATGTTAAGAAATATTTAAACTGTTGATCGTATCACACGTGGTTTTTTATTCTGTTTTTATTTTATGACGTGGAATTTCCTTGTGTTGTAAGTTATTTCTCAAAAACACACTGGCTTTAAAAGTCCAGTTTACCATATGAATGTATCATAACGTGATTATTTTCCTGTTACTCGCCTGTTTGATTATCTGTGAGATCTTGCTGTTAATAAGGAAGTCTCCAGGAGGCATCCTCCACGTTAAGCTTTGAGTGCCTCCTGGAGACTTCTGGATCGAGAAGCGTGCCGTTTTGTTGTGTGTGTTGCCAAGCTGCTTTCCAGAAATCCGGTTCTAGTGTATATTTCTACCATTAGTGTCATCTCACCCTTGCTAGCATTGAGCACAGACTGAAAATTTCCTTGCCGGTAGCCTAGGCAGAACTTCGTCTTGTCTAACTGGTGTTCTGTGACCCAGAGCAGTCTAGGTTGCACGTGAGCTGGTTAGATGGCGCTTTGGTGCTTTCAGAGAGCCGCGCTCCGTCTCTGAACCGGACAGAGACCTGCACTGTGCTGTCTGCTGCCTACATAGTTGCCGGTTTCTGTGTTCTTCCCCCCCAGGATTATTTGAATTCTTAAGTTCTTTCTGCAGGAGCTGTTTGCCAAATTAGGTCTTTCACATCTTGTGTTTAAGTCCTTAATTTTCCTTCTTTTAGATAAAATTGATACTGCTTATTGCAAACAATTAAGAAAATGCAGAAAAGCGTTAACAATAAAATAGTGACCACCTGAAGATAATTTCTGTTAGCATATTGGTGTATTATCTTTGTAGAATTTTCAGAGGTGTATTAAAATATATGGAAAAACTCTTTAAAATTTGGTAAAAAATTTTACTGTTAGAGGATGCTTTTCCCACTTACATGAAGGGGTGTTCACGACATACTGTTGGATAGTGTTATTTTGCACGAGCGTGTAGTATTACATGGTATGGGTCCATAACATGTTTGATCCTCTCGTGACTGTTTAAGGTTTAGTTTTTTTTTTTTTAAAGATTTTTATTTATTTATTTGACAGAGAGAGATCACAAGTAGGCAGAGAGCCCGATGTGGGGCTCAATCCCAGGACCCTGAGATCATGACCTGAGCTGAAGGCAGAGGTTTAACCCACTGAGCCACCCAGGCGCCCCTAAGTTTTAGTTTTTTTCCCCACAACAGCACGGCACTGGGCCTTCTGACACCTAGCTCTCTGGAGGTCTCTGTAGACGACCTTCGGTCAGTCTCCACTGGTTGTTGGAGAAGTTGTGCACACTCAGATTTTGCTGCATCTGGTGTGTTTCCGTTCTGGCGTGTGCTCGTGTGCTCAGAGCAGGTGGAAATCCAGTCCCTGGAGGCTTCTGCAGGTAGAGGGTTCGGTGTCTGTGCGTGTCGTCAGGTCGAAAGTAAGCAGTCCAGGGCTGGCTCCAGGGCTCGGGGATGGCCTGGGGCCCACTTTCACCTCTTCTCCACTTTCCTCCCACCGGAGCCTGTCTGTTCACATCTTAATCACTTTTCTTGCGGATGCAGTTCTGATGACCTTTTGGGATATTTATTCCTTTAAGTCGTTTAGTATTTTCTCTGTTTCGTGTCCCTCCTGTCAGCACAGGGATCGTCCTTATGCTGGGTGCTCTGTTTCCCACAGCTGTTTCCTCTTTCATTGCTTTACTTTCCCTCTTTGTTGTATTCACTGGGACTGTTTCCGTGCTTTTTGGTCTCTTTAATAAAATCAAGTCTTTCTTACGGTTGGACAGATTTTTGCAACTTGGGGTGAGCTCAAGTTTGTTGTACGGCCTTCTCCTAGCATATAGTTAGATTTGATTGAATAGTTTCGCAGCTCCGCTCATAGGTGCAGCTGGCCTGTATTTCCATTTTGGAACTACGTTGCGTTTTGGTATCTTGATTATGCTAACTTGCTAAAATAAATTGGGAAACATTCTATCCTTTACTATACTGAGGAAAGTGTAAGTAATGTAGGAAATATTTATTCCCTGTAGATTTGATGGAATTTGTTATGTTCTTTTTGAAGTTTCATCTTGAAACTTGTAAGCTCCTTCATAATTTTTTGGTCATTTTTCTATTATTAGACATTGGCTTATTTTTGATGTTTTGGAATTTTAATTGGTACAGTCAGTGTTCATGAAATTAAATATACATATCTGTGATTACTTCTTTAGGATAAATCCTTAGCAGTGAAATTGCCTGGTTAAAAAGTATGCAAATGTGTAAGCCTTTTGCTGTTGACTACCACATAAGTCGCCTGTCCTGAACTATGCCCTGGATTTGTTTTAATCAGGTTTGGTAAGGTGGCAGATAAAAATGTATTTTTTTAAATATTTTATTTATTCATTTGACAGACAGAGATCACAAGTAGGCAGAGAGGCAGGCAGAGAGTGAGAGGGAAGCAGGCTCCCCGCTGAGCAGAGAACCCGATGCGGGGCTCGGTCCCAGAACCCTGAGATCATGACCTGAGCCGAAGGCAGCGGCTTCACCCACTGAGCCACCCAGGCGCCCCAGGTAAGGTGACAGAGATAAAGACGACTGCCTTTGAAAGCGGATTTTATTACTTAGAGTGTCCAGGAGAGGGGGGACATGCCGTGCCATTCAGGGTTCCATCGGAGAATGGGGCAGGTCAGGAGGCAAAAGGGGCCCAGGGAAAGCATGGCCTAGAGCCTTTATTGCAGATTCCATGGGATGGGCTGGTGGGCCAGAGGAGGCAAGATGGAACAAGCTTAGGATTGTCTAGTTTGAGAGATGTCCGTGGGTCTCTGGTGTTCTGATACCTGGCCAGGGCATGATTCTAGGACGGGAAATACTGGCTTGGTGTGTCAGAGCAGATGAGTGAGGTGGTTGTAGACCTCCATTTAGTTGGCTTGCATGTGGCATGCGTGTTTGCAGGTGAGTTGTTTATTATCTTAGGAACTAGCGAACCCTGGGGGCGGCAGTCCCTTCCTGGCCAGCTGGGCTCTGTGATGTCAAAGCATCGTAACGTGTGGACAATAAAACATGAATTAATGCACTGCCCTTTGGGATTGTAGTAACTCTGCTCCCACCAGCAGTGCGCAGGCGCGCCGCCACAAAGTAGCCGCGGTGTCTTTTCAGGAGAGAAATCCACAGGGACACCTGGTGGCTCAGTCGGTTCAGCGTCTGACTCCTGGTATCAGTTCTGGTCATTATCTTAGGGATGTGAGTTCAAGCCCTGGGCTGGTTCCCCGCTGGCTGTGGAGCTACTTAAAAAAAAAAAAAATCCATAAAAATGTTGGCTAGTTTTGGTGAGCAAAATCTTGTTGAGATTTGCATTTCTTTGATCTCTGTTGGTTTTTGGAATTCTTTTGCAAATGAGCCATCTTTAACCATTAAATAATATTTGTCTTTTTTATTTATCTTTAAGAGCTTTTCATACAAAGACATTACTCTAGCAGGTCTAGGGATTTTTGTGTGCGTGAAATGTTGCCGTGAATTTGAATTAGCTTTGCAGAGTGATCAAAGGAGAACGAGTGATGGGATGCAGGGCACCTGATTGGACTGTGATGTCCGTGGAGACATCCCATACCTGTGGACCCTGTTTACGCTTTCGAAGTTGTACAGAAGACACTTGGGGATGAAGACTTACTGCCATCACCAGAGTATTTCTTGTTTGGTGATGTGAAAATGAAAGCCTTTTTGTGTGACTATTATTGAGTGATCTGGTTGAATTTGGAACAAGAAATCAAATTACTTCCTTAGGCACTGTCTTCCTGCATTTAAAAAAAAAAAAGTGTTTTTTTTTTCTTTTAATATTTTATTTGTTTATTTGACAGACACAGATCACAAGTAGGCAGAGAGAGAGAGAGAGGGAGGGAAGCAGGCTCCTCGCTGAGCAGAGAGCCTGATGCTCAGGACCCTGAGATCAGGAGCTGAGCCGAAGGCAGAGGCTTAACAACTGAGCCACCCAGGTGCGACCCCCCGCCAAAAAAAGTTTTTTAAACTCTGAAAAGCACCCATGAATATTTTATTTTATTATTTTAAAAAATATTTTATTCATTTATTTGACAGAGAGCACAAGCAGGGGATGGCAGGAGCAGAGGGAGAGTAGATTCCCCACTGAGCAGGGAGCCTGATGTGGGGCTCCATCCCAGGACCCTGGAATCGTGACCTGAGCTGAAGGCAGAAACTTAACTGACTGAGCCCCCAGGTGCCCCCCGCCCCATGAATATTTTGATATTCATGAATATGAGGTATTTGCATAATTTTGGTAGGATTGCTCTTTCCTGGATTTCTCCAGTATTTAAATCAAACTTCATTTTCTTTCTTTTTTTTTTTTTTTAAGCCCTTTTATTTGTTTGACACAGAGAGAGCACAAATGGGGAGTGGGAGAGGGAGCAGCAGGATCCCTGGGGAGCAGGGAACGGGCAGGGGCTCCATCCCAGGACTGGGATCATGACCTGAGCGGAAGGTAGATGCCGCGCCGAGACCCCCAGGCGCCCTCCTTATGCTCTGGTGAGGTGTAAGTGTTGAGAAGCACCTGTGTAGGTGTCAAGTGAGCGGGCAGAGAGTGTGACCGAACTCAGGGACTTGCGGATATGGACTGGGTGACCCTCCGGGCTTTAGGATGGAAGGGAGGGACTCTTTACCTGTGGTCTGCGCTGTCACTCTGGCTCCGAAGATGTCAGCCCTGTGAGTTGATAGCAGACCTCTCCCCTTTGTCACTGCTGGCCTCTAGGGCCCGGTCGCTCATCGCTGTGGATGGCCGTCCTGGGTACCGTGGGGTGTTGAGCAGCGTCTCTGGCTTCGATACCCCTCGCCTCAGGTCTGGCAACCGGAAACGCTTCCCACATTGCCATATGTCCTCTGGGGAGCAAAGTCACCTCCAGGTGAGAACCACTGGTTTCTAACAAAATGCTTTAGGATGCTTCTTTACCATTCTGATGGATAATTATGCACACGATTAAAAAAAAAAATCCAGCAGTATGATGCCCTTAGTATAAAGGGAAATAATTAAGTAATGAACTTTAGCAAGTACATAAACAGTGTGACTGAGTGAGAGAGCACCTCTAGGAGGTGGTGGCACACCTCTTTGTAGTTCTCACGCATGTGACGCATGAGTCTTCGATAGTGGTCTCCCCTGTTAATCCCCTGTAGTCGCAGGGAGATCCGCCTAGGCCTTGGCACATCAATGTTTATACCCCCAACCCCCGCACTAATATTCACATCAGCGTGCTCCCCTGAAAAGTTTTACCTGTTGGTTCCTCTTGTCCCCTTCTAGGAACATGTAATTAATTTTCTTTATGCACTTGTAGGCGGGACAGCTGTTTATCAAACTTTTGTTCCCTCTTACATGTGACCTTGTTGTTTCTGAAAAGCTCATAAATAATGCATTCAACTTTCCTTATAAATAAACTATAAACCCTTGTGGTTCTATTATATATTTATGAACTTTTTTTTCTCAAACTTTATTTGTCAGAGAGAGTGCACAAGTAGGGGGAGCAGCAGGCAGAGAGACTCCTGCGGAGCAGGGAGCCCAGTGCGGGACTCCATCCCAGGACTCTGGGATCACGACCGGAGCCAAAGGCAGACGCCCAACTGACTGAGCCACCCAGGCGTCCCGAAGAACTTTTTTTTCTGATAAATAACTCCTAATGTCAATTTTGTAGCTGTAGGTAGTCTTTTTACAACATAAGAGATGGAAAGTGACATCTGTAGTTTAGATATTCGGTGTTATACTGAAGGACACTGTGTACATAGGGAATTTGAATTTACAGTGTAATAAAACATGATTCTAAGAGAGGTTTGACTTTTCCCCTATAAGTGTTAGATCTTAAGAATAATCTCAACCAGGGCACCTTGGTGGCACGGTTGGTTAAATGTCTGCCTTTGGCTCAGGTCATGGTGTTGTGGTCCTGGGATCGGGCTCCAGGTCAGCTCCCTGCTCAGTGGGAAGCCTGCTTTTCCTTCTCTCTCTGTTCTACCCCTGCTTGTGTGTGCACATGCGTGCGCTCTGTCTCTCTCAAATTAAAAGAATTGTAAACCAATGACCATTTTACATTAAAGGAATTGGTAATAGAAAAAATTTTTTATTAAATAGTTCTCCATTGTGAGTTATAAATGTGAATATGTGTAATTCCCCATTATCTGGAAGGGTGGAAGAATGAATTTTTTTTTTTTAATTTTTTTAAGATTTTATTTATTTATTTCAGAGAGAGAAAGAGTGAGAGAGCATGAGAGGGGAGAAGGTCAGAGAGAGAAACAGACTCCCCGTGGAGCTGGGAGCCCGATGTGGAACTCGATCCCGGGACTCTGGGATCATGACCTGGAGCTGAAGGCAGTTGCTTAACCAACTGAGCCACGCAGGCACCCAAGAATGAACACTTTGAATTAATCGTTATTTTTTTTCTTTTTTAAGACAATGAGGGAGAAGGAGCATGTGAGCTGGGAGAGGCAAAGGGAGAGCGAGAATCTTTTTTTTTTTTTTTTTTAAAGATTTTATTTATTTATTAGAGAGAGCGCGCGAGCAGAGGCAGAGGGAGAAGCAGGCTCCCTGCCGAGCAAGGAGCCCGATGTGGGACTCGATCCCAGGACGCTGGGATCATGACCTGAGCCGAAGGCAGCCGCTTTACCAACTGAGCCACCCAGGCGTCCCATGGGAGAGGGAAAATCTTAGCAGACTCTTCGCTGAGCACGTGGCCCAACAATGCAGGGCTTAATCATGACCCTGAGATCATGACCTCAGCTGAGCCATCCAGGCACCCTGAAATGATATTTTGTGGGCATAATATTTTTCAGCTAATTCAGAGGTAAGCCTTATCAACACAGAAGAGGTGAGACTTAAAAAAAAATTAGACTTAGAGTCCTTTCTGTGGAACATTTTATTTTTTTTTAAAGATTTTTTATTTATTATTTATTTGACAGAGATCACAAGTAGGCAGAGAGGCAGGCAGAGAGAGAGGAAGGGAAGCAGGCTCCCTGCCATGCAGAGAGCCCGATGTGGGGCTCGATCCCAGGACCCTGGGATCATGACCTGAGCAGAAGGCAGAGGCTTTAACCCGCTGAGCCACCCAGGTGCCCCTCTGTGGAACATTTTAAACACTTAAAAAGATTCGTAGGATAGACCCAGCACTCTCCATGTGCCATGACTGTCGTGTAGCCGATCTTGTTTCGGTTGTAACCTCTCCCTACTTCCTGTCCTGGACTTTTAAATAGCCAATCTCAGACATCTGTGATTTCATTTGGAAACATTTCAGTATCCATGTGAATGTAGCCACAGTACCAAGATCCATTTGAAAACAGTTAACAGTCATTCTTTTTTTTTTTTTTAAAGATTATTTACTTATTTATTTGGCAGACAGAGATCACAAGTAGGCAGAGAGGCAGGCAGAAGGGAGAGGAGGAAGCAGGCTCCCTGCTGAGCAGAGAGCCCGATTCGGGGCTCGATCCCAGGACCCTGGGATCATGACCTGAGCCGAAGGCAGAGGCTTTAACCCACTGAGGCACCCAGGCGCCCCAGTTAACAGTCATTCTTTATCACGAAATACCCAGTCCAGGCGGACATTTCCTCAGTTGTCTCAATTTGAAAAACTGGGTTTGTTCCAAACAGGACCCAGAATAAGGGCCATTAGAGTTGGTTGGTTTCTGTTGTCTCTTCCCTCTGCCCCATAATTTGTCAAAGACGTCCTGTGGCACATTTGCCCTGTAACTTCCTGATTGCATCTGTATTTTGGTGCAATTTAGTCTTTTTTGGTGTATTTAGTCTTGTCTTCTGTGTTTCCTCTAAGTTGGGAGTTAGATCTGAAGTCATACTCAGATCTACCTTTCTTTCTTTGTTACGTGGATTTTGGCTTTTTTTTTTTTTTTTTTTTTTGTGTGGTGGTTTTTTTTTGTTTTTTAAAGACCATCTCAGAGTGGCAGCGGGTACCTCCATCGGGGGCACATGCTGTCTGGTTGGCTCTTTTGGAGGCGTGAGGACCACTGATGACCATTTCCTGGGTTTCTCCACTGACCAGGGTTTGTCAGATGATAATTACCAGCCAGAACACTTCTGGACAAGGAAGGCTCCGTGTAGATTTTGCTACCTTAAGGGATAGTTTGTGTAGGAAACGGAGAATGAAGGAGTGATACTTTTCCTGGTAGGCTTTCGCAGTGATAACTTGGTTGCCTAGATGAGGTGACCAATCAGGTTTTTTTTCTTTACATATTGAGAATATGTGGGTTTACATGTATATTCCTGTTTTGATTCATTGTTATTTTTATTGATCGTGTTAGTTTACTTTGGCTGCTCCAACAAATTACCACAAACTGAATGGCTTAAAACAACAGAAATTTATGGTCTTACAGCGGGGGAGGCGGGCAGTCCAAAATCCGTACCCCTGGGCTGAAGTGTCAGGCGTTGGCAGGGCCCTTCCAGAGGCTGGTGTGGGCAGCAGTTCTAGCCCCTTGCTGCATCCAGCGCTGCTGGCCTTCCCTGGTGACCCCACCCCAAGCTCCGCCTTCGGTGTCAAAGTGCCGAGTCCTCTGTGTGTCTGCAGCACAGGTCCTCTTTCTAAAAAGGCACATATGGGGGCGCCTGGGCGGCTCTGTCAGTTAAATGTCTGCCTTTGGCTCAGGTCAGGATCCCAGGGGCCTGGGATTAAGCCCCCATGTCGGGCTCTCTGCTCGGCAGGGAGCCTCCCTCTACCTCTTCCTCTGCTGCTCCCCCTGCTTGTGCTCTCTGTCTCTCTGTCTCTCTCTGTCAAATAAATAAAATCTTAAAAAAAAAAAAGGCACGTATGGATTGCATGTAGGGCCTACTGGGTAATCCAGGGTGGGCTCCTCCAGGTCCTGAATCATGTCTTTTGCCACAGAAGGTAATACTTACAGGTTCTGAGGATTAGGAAGTGAATATATCTTGAAGGGGAGGGGTGCTTTGATGTGCAGATGATCTCTTTGGGCCACTGTCTTCTCTAGGACTCCTCAGTCCTTTGGTACAACCCCAGCAGATGCCACGATGTTTCAGGTTCGTCTTGTACCCTTCCTGGCCAGGCCTGGAATCAGTCACTATTTCCAAGGAGCTCTGTTTCCTTTTAGTGGGAAATGGTATTTAGAGGCCACCTTCTGGGTTCTCGGAGTCTGGCTACTTTTCTTAGCAGCTTTTCCAAAATAAAGTCCACTTTAATGTGCTTCCTTCAACAAAGTGCACTGGACATCATTAAGTCTTTTTTTTTTTTTTTAAAGATTTTGTTTATTTATTTGACGGAGAGAGAGAGAGCGCACAAGTAAGCACAGCTGCAGGCAGAGGGAGAGAGAGAAGCAGGTTCTGCTGAGCAGGGAGCCCGATGTGGGGCTTGACCCCAGGACCCCAGAATCATGACCCAAGCTGAAGGCAGCCGCTTAACCAACTTGGCCACCCAGGCGTCCCCCCCCTGCCCCGCTTTTTTTTTTTTAAGATTTTATTTATTTATTTGACAGACAGAGATTACAAGTAGGCAGAGAGGCAGGCAGAGAGAGAAGAGGAAGCAGGCTCCTGGCCGAACAGAGAGCCCGATGCAGGGCTCGATCCCAGGACTCTGGGACCAGGACCTGAGCCGAAGGCAGAGGCTTTAACCCACTGAGCCACCCAGGCGCCCCCTTGCCCCGCTTTTTTAAAAAGGAAGCTCCATGCCCAGTGTGGAGCCCAATGCAGGGCTTGAACTCATGACCCTGAGATCGAGTCAGACGGTAACCGACTGAGCCATCCAGGTGCCCCCACATTAAATCTTGTATCAATAATTCAGTACTATGAACATCCGTTTTAGGACTGAGCTGTGGGCTGGTGACTTTCCCAGTGCTGCTGAATTTTAAAATTAGATTCGTTTGCTTTTATACTAAACATATGAAATTTCCGTGGAGTTCTAGTCCTTGTTCTTTGTTTCTCTGTGACCCTCCTTGCTGCCATTGTGGTCCGTTTCTTACTTACAAGGCTTTCAGTATACTCTCCGTGTTCCTGCCTAAACCCTGCTTTTTCCATACCCTTTGTTCTCTGAGTCCGGGAACACTCAGGGTTATTAGGAGATAAAGTGGGATCTCACAGAGTATCAAGTCAGATGGGAAGAGAAGCCCACTTACGAGTTAGGCATTGGAATGCGTGCGGTGTCCATTCCTGTGGACTCTGCAGACTTGGTGGGAGGGCGTGGGGTGATAGTGTGCGGAGGTGGTCAGAGAGGCCAGACCTCTGGTTGCAGCTTTGCTAAACGTGTTTGTGTTCTCGAATTAGAAAACTATTCGGAGTTTAACCAACAGCATTTTACAAAATAAAGTTTACTGGGGGCGCTGGGTGGCTTAGTCGTTAAGTGTCTGCCTCCGGCTCAGGTCACGATGCCGGGGTCCTGGGATCGAGCCTCAGATAGGGCTCCCTGCTCACAGGGGAGTCTGCTTCTCCCCCGCCACTGCCGCTGCCCTGGCTGTGCTCTCGCACGTGCTCTCTCTGACAAACAGATGACATCTTCATGGATAAATGTGGGAAGACCGCTGGAAAGATGGTGGGCAGCTGTGGACGTGGAGGCGGTCCGCCACAGCCGACTTGGGGAAATAAAGAGCTTGTCCCATCACGTCAGTTTGGGTGCCGCGTGTGTCATCCAGAAGCGCCTGCCGAGCTGAGCAGGGCGCTCGGTGTCTTCGCGAAGGTCACGTTCCGGCGCAGACTCCTCAGCTCCCTGGAGCAGTTCAGGTCTGCGTGTCGCCTCGGCAGCGTGTGCCCCCGTGAAAGCGCGGCCCGAAGGGAAGCTGGGGTGTCGAGACGGCTGGCCTCGGGTCTGCGTCGGCTGCAGAGTGTGGCATCTTAGAAGCAGGCGGGCGAGTTGGGAGAAGCAGAGAGGGCAGGAGAACGCGGGGTCAGAACGAGCGCTCGGGACACCCGCAGGCCCTCCGGGGAGTGCGGCTTCACTTTTTCTAGAATCCACGCAAGAGTGCTAAACAACCAGAACCAGACCTCCAAATGGAGAAGCAGCTGGGGACGTTACCTTTTTAAAGCAAGAGTTTTATTGAGATTCTGTGCACGTGCCACCAGGCTCCCCCATTTCAACGTGGACGGCTCTCTGGCTTCCAGGATTTCCACAGGGCCTTGCAGCCGCCGCTGCTGATTTCTGGAACAGCTTCCTCACCCCGGAGAGAGTCCCCACACCATCTGCGGTCACTCTCCGTTGCCCCCTCACTCCTGGCGCCCACTTTCCTACTCTCCATGTCTGGGTCTTCCTGTCTTTATGCACAGAATCGTCTTGCCTGTGGCTTCGGTGTCTGGCATCTTCCAGTTATGGGACGTGCTCGAGGCCGTCTGTCCTGTCGCGTGGGCCGTGCTCCATCCTTTTTAAAAATTTAAAAAAATTTTTTAATTTTTAAAAAAATTATTTATTTATTTACTTAAAGATTTTATTTGTTTATTTGACAGACAGAGATCACAAGTAGGCAGAGAGGAAGGGAAGCAGGCTCCCCGCTGAGCAGAGAGCCCCACGCGGGGCTCGATCCCAGGACCCTGAGATCATGACCTGAGCTGAAGGCAGAGGCTTTAACCCACGGAGCCACCCAGGCGCCCTATTTAATTTTTTAAAATAAGCTCTACACCCACCATGGGGCTAGAACTCAGGACCCTGAGATCAGGCGTCGCGCCTTCCTCTGACAGAGCCAGCCAGGCGCCCCTGTGCTTTGCTCCTTTTTATGGACAGATAACATTCTGTTGCACGAGGACCCCGTTTTGTTGACCCATCTGTCCTGGATGAGCACTGGGCTTCCTTTGTTGGCTGTTACGAACCATGCCATGAACACACGTGTATAGCTCTCCGTGGAAATTAATTTTAATGATGTATTTCATTTACCGCAGTATGTGCCAGGTGTCCCAATTTTTACATGGGATCACTATAAAAATCGTTGGGGCATTTTAGATATTTTTGTTCAAAGGTTTCAAAATTCAGATTGATTTCATACTTAACATACTTAACTCAGCTTAGACACGTTTCAGGGGTGCAATAGCCTCACGCGGCTAGTAGCTGCCGAAGTGGGAAGCACAGGCCCAGAGGCCTCCGGGGGCCTCCTGTGCTCTGTGGGGAAAGTGTTTTCTGTACGTCCAAGACATCGGCTTGCTCGCCCCGTGCCTGCGCGGACTGCCTTGCTCCTTTGTCCTTGACTGTTCCCAGTGAGGCGCCCTCTCCTTTGCTTCTCCAAGTTCTCGCTGTCTTCCAGGTCTGACCAGCGCCCTTCCGCACAGGTAGGTCTAGCCGCTGTGGCTCACGTCTTTGTTCTCGTGTTTCCCTGGGAAATGCCTAGCAAACACCTTCACGGCCAGCCACGGTTCTAGGTGCAGGAAAGGTAGCAGTGAGCGGGATACATAAAGTCCGCTTTCACTGTTTCTGGTAAGGGAGAGTATTGAAATATTCAGAGAAAAAAAACTGTTTCTGGTAAGGGAGAGTATTGAAATATTCAGAGAAAAAAATTTCAGAGGAGGGCTCCGAGGATCGTTAACAGTGGCCTGACGAGGAAATCGCTTCTGTTGCCAAGTCCTCATTTATTCTTGGGGTTGTTCCCTCCTGCCTCAGTGAGGATTTTAAAATAGTTTACATGCTGTGAATTTCATAACTTTAGCTCTAGACCCATGAGTTTCTCCCGAATGCAGGCAGTTCTGTAACCATCACCATAATCGTGTTCTAGAACATTTTACTCCCCTAAATTGCCTCCTGCTGCTTTGCAGTTTAGCCCCTACCCCTCCTTCTAGGGGGAAGCACTGCTCTCCTTCCTGTTGCTGTAGTTTGGCTCTAGAATGCCGCCTGTGAGTGCGGTCCTGCTTTTGTGTTTGGTTCTCTCACTGGGCATGGGGTTCTCGAGACTTGTCCCTGTTGTGTGTGTTAATAGTCAGGCCTTTTAGTTGCTGAAGAGCATTTCATTGCATGGGCTCCTCATTATTTGTCCATTCTTAGTGCGCATTTGGGTTATTTACAACTGGCTTTCGTGAGTAAAGTTGCTGTGAGCATTTGTGTACAGATCTTTGTATGTTCTTATTTGTGGGATTGCTGGATTGTGTGGTAAGTGAGCCACAGCCAGACTTCCAAAGTGATTGTACTGTCCTATGTCTCACCAACAGCATTACAGACACTTGGTAAATCCAAGCCCAAAAGAAGGATTGAATTTAACTTCACCGGTGGAGAGTGAATTTTTAGCAGTCCCAGCCCAAGTCCTGAAGTCGTACCATGCAGTTCTACTTACGAATGCCACTCGAGCTCTGGGCAGAAAACGGGATTCTTTTTGCCATTTTGTTGAGTAAGCCTGATACTAAGTTGTGAGCAGCCTTCTTTGTCTTGTAAACGGCCAAAACCTAAAATATTTAAATATCCAAAGTTGGAACCCGCATCTGCTCACCAGTTCGGTGGTAGTCATGGCATTCTTTGGTGTTTGAAACCCTTGGGAGAGCGCAGCCGAGTACAGAATCGTCCGCCTGTGCCCACGTGTGCTTGCATCTGCTCTTGAGCACGGCGCCTGCCGGCTACGGTGCTTGGACTAAACGTAATCGGAAGTTAAGGTGACTTAAAGGTTACCTTAAAGTGCACAGAATGGTGCCCGAGCTGCATCCTATAGCTGACTAGTATCCCGAAATGTGCAGAGTTTATCTCAGCTGTGTGATTTGCTTGTTTCTGAAGTTATCCTTGTTTGGCAACTATTGGAGACGTTTTCATGGTGTCTGTAGCGTATGCCCAGTGTGAGCCCATGGGGGAACTTAGCTTTACGGGCGTAGAGTCATGCAGGATCGAAGCCTGGAACATGGTTTATATTCCTGGTTTGCCTCCTGAACATTCCCTGAAATCCCCATGTTTTGGTTTGTAGTTAGTTACTCCTGTATTTCTTACTTTTTGTCAAAGCTTCGTTTGCATGTTTGTCTCAAGTGATAACTTTGCTCGACTGTGACTTCTGGAACATTTAAAGAGTAGATTATTTGAATAAGTGGCATGAGAATTTTTAGAAATACAGTGATTTTGTAGTTATCACTAGGAAGCATCTCTAGAACAAGTGGGGCCAAATGAACATCTCTATTTTTGTTAAAGATTTATTTATTTATTAGAGGGAGAGAGAGGGTGGGGGGAGGCAGGGGGAGAGAGTGAGAGAATCTCCAGCAGACTCCCGGCTGTGCAGGGAGCCTGAAGCGGGGCTCGATCTCACGACCCTGAGATTGTGACCTGAGCAGAAATCGAGAGTTGGATGCTTAACTGACGGAGCCCCCAGGCACCCCCTCTATTTTTTTTTTTTGGCAGAATTTTGAAGCTGCAGCTAACAGTAACTGTCACGTTATTGTATGTGAGCTGCATTTGTATGACGGCATTTCGAGCCCTCGGAGCCTGCGTTACTCTTCAGAGTGGGAGTCCGCCTTATTTTAATGAAACCGTGGAGAAGTTGAACTCTTGCCCCAGTTCGTATAAGGAGAGCTCGGCTTGGGGCTGAAGCATGGTTTTCTGACTCCATAACTGTAGATAGCTTGTCTTGCATTCTTAGTATTTGATGACAGTGTTACCGATCGTGCATAACGTGAGGAAATGCGGTTTGAGGCTGACGATGGTTGGATGGGCTTGTAGCTAACAGAGCAGTCTGGGGAGTCTGTCCCGCTCCCGAGGGCCGTGCGGAAGAGCTCCGTCCTTGGTTCCGCCTGAAAACTGTTTTTAAAAAGCAAAACAGTAACAGACCCTTGGCTTGGGTGGCCTTCGAGCAGAGCGGACTGCGGGCCGGTGTGAGTGTCAGTCTTGTGGGCTGAGAGTGGGAGTGTGTCTTGTGTGCAAAGAAGGCCGGGCCTGCTTGTCGGATGTCCGCAAGAAGGTGGCCTCCACCTACAGTGTTTCTGCTCGACTCTGGGAAGCAGGTCAGGGCCCGCGCGTCCTACTTTACGCAGTTCTGACTGTAGTGTTCGGACCGCGGCCGGGAGGGGCAGGAAGGGGCCGGGAGGCGTTGCACCTGGAGGAGGAGGGCGAGGACAGGTGTGAGATGGCCGCTGGGGGACGCTTTCCGAATCCGGGGCACAGAACTGAGATCTCGGAGGAAGCTGATTTAGGGTTGCACGACTGAAAATAGAAACCTCTCACCGATGGCCCCTTGGCCCAGGAAGAGGGGAGAGGGGAGGACCGTCTGATGTCGGGGCGGTGGACCGGGGGGGCCGCGTGGGGCAGCGAAGCGAGTTACCGGGAAGCCGGGCGTGGCGTGCGGAGCGCAGGCCCGTGTGAGTGAGGAATGGGCGGTTTTCAGACGGTTTGGATCTGTCTGTGGGAGGAGACGCCGTCGCCCTCACCAGCCCGTCTGTGATGCAGAGCTCGGGAATAACGAGCCCCGGTGAGGCACCGCGGTTGCCGGTCGCTGAACCTGCAGCTCGTTCACGGGCCGGAATCCCTTGTGCCGTCCTGCTCGGTGACTGGGACGCACACGGCAGAGCCGCGGCCAGTGCCTGGAGGGTGCCGGAGGCTGCTCGGCCCTCGGTTATGGCCATGAGCGTCTTGGCCGCGGGCGCGCGGTCCTGCTCCCTCCCGTCTGCCGCCCACAGCGCCCCGTCAGGTTTCCCGTGCTTCTCGCTTCTCCTGTGACTGCCCTCGACCTGTTGGAAGAGTCTCTTCCTCGGCCACTTAGTATCTTTCCCGCCTTCGCACAGACCCGCTTCCCCGGAGGAAGCCGCGACCCCAAAGGCTGTTGTCTGCGTTGGTGGCGCCCGGTGGCTCGAGCGCTACAGACAGACAGACGGACACGGGGGCAAAGGAAGGCTTCTCACTCGGCTCTCAAGAGCAATCTGAGCGCCAGGGCGAGGGAGGGAGGTCCGCGGCGTTGCTGCAGTCGGGTGTTTGGGGTTGCACGAAGTGAAACGGGGCACGGCTGACCCGGACACCGCGTCCGCCGTTCCCGCCTTCCCTCGGCCCGGCGCCGCGGGGTCCTGGACGGAACCAACCGGAGCCAACGGAGCGTGCCCCCGGGGCCGCGTTCGGTCATTCCTAGAAGGCGCACCCGGGAGCGCTTAGAGCCCCGAGAAGGCAGTTTGCTAGTCTGAAGCGCGTTAAGACGTTCTGTTCTGTAGGGAAATGTGTCTATTTGAGCAAATTGTCCTGGGAAAATTAAGTGTGGCTCATAAAGATGATCATTGAGTCAAAACATTGAAGACTATTGAGCTTAATCATGTGCCCTTTTTCAGAGCGGACGCATTGAGACGTCACAGTAAGATCCAGTTATAATGATTTTTTTTAAAAGATTTTATTTATTTATTTGTCAGATAGAGAGCGCAGGAGCGAGCACAGGCAGACAGAGAGGCAGGCAGAGGCAGAGCGAGAAGCAGGCTCCCCGCCGAGCAAGGAGCCCGATGTGGGACTCGATCCCAGGATGCTGGGATCATGACCTGAGCCTAAGGCCGCCACTTAACCAACTGAGCCACCCAGGCGTCCCCAGTTATAATGATTTTTAAAAAAAGATGAAACACGTCCTCACCTGCTTAATTCCAGTCCATGTAATCGGTGTAGTTTATTACTGTCGTCATGCTTTGGTTCAGCGAGGCAGCCACTCTGAAGGTAATTTGGCATGTTCTTCCCAGTCTTTTTCTTTTTCTATGTATTTTTTACATAGCTTATATTGGGTCGTATAATTTTGTATTTTGTTTTTTTTATTTAATATAATTTTTGCTTGATATTATTCCATCGGGTGGATATTTCTTACCGTACTTAGTTTCATTTTACCCAGTGAGGCAGAAATTAAGACTTTTGAGTTATAGAAAATGTTCAGATTCTTTTGTTCTACTGGTTATGTGTTTTATTTATTTATCTTAGCTGTTTTCTTGGCTCTTGAACATCTTTAAACAAAAAGATTCTGATTGTAGTCATATTTGACTTAGACTGCTTTTCTTTGATTGCTTATGTCTTATCAAACTTACTAAGAGTTTGGGACTTAACGGGCGCCTGGGGTGACTCAGTGGGTTAAGCCTCTGCCTTTGGCTCAGGTCATGATCTCAGGTCCTGGGATTGAGCCCCGCATCGGGCTCCCTGCTCAGCAGGGAGCCTGCTTCCTTCTCTCTCGCTCTCTGCCTGCCTCTCTGCCTACTTGTTATTTCTCTGTCAAATAAATAAATAAAATCTTAAAAAAAAGTTTGGGACTTAAAAATATCTTTATTACATGTTCTTCCGCTTGTATCAGAATTAGGGAAGGAGAGATATCTTAAAGTCATTGGGTCTTTCTTTCAGTTATTTACCATAGTCTTTTCCCTTTTTCCTTTCTGGTTGCTTATTTCATACATTTTGAGTAATTGATGTAATAATTTTTCACTTTGGGTGTCAAGAATTAAAAATAGTCATTGCATAACATAGTTTTCCCCTTTTTCTTTCTTCTTTCCTTTTAAATTTTTTTTTAGAGAGTGTCCATGTGTGCAAGGGAGGGAGGTGCAGGGAGAGAGAGAGAGAGAGACAGAATTTTTTTTTTTTAATTTATTTGACAGATCACAAAGAGGCAGAGAGGAGAGAGGGGGAAGCAGGCTCCCTGCCAAGCAGAGAGCCCGATGCAGGACTCGATCCCAGGACCCTGAGATCATGACCCGAGCCGAAGGCAGTGGCTTAATCCACTGAGCCACCCAGGCGCCCCATAGAGAGAGAGAATCTTAAGAAACTCCACAGTCAGCGTAGAGCCCGATGTGGGGCTCGATCCCACAACCTGGAGATCATGACCTACGCCAAAATCAAGGGTCTGATGCTCAACCACCTGAGCCACCCAGGATCCCCAAGATTTTATTTTTATGTAACCTCTACATCTAGTGTGGGGCTTGAACTCAGAACCCTGAGACCAGGAGTTTCACGGTCTTCCAGCCAAGCCAGTCAGGCGCCTACTTTTTCTTATGATCCAGCTCAAGGCACCAACATGCAGACACGTGGAGTGGTTAAGGGAGGCTGAGATACCGATAGCTCTCAGCTGCTGAGTTGTGGAAGGCTGGCATTAGGACTGACTTTTCATGGTGCTGTGAAGATATAGGGATCCTGGGGAGGGGTCGGAGCTGGAGGTCTCAAGCGTGAGAACTGAGTCAGGATCATGAGGCTCGAGGGACTTCTGGTCTTCTGTGGCTCCGTACGAAGTCACCTGATCATTCTGCCTTTTTCCTTTATTCGTCAAATAAATACCACTAGTTTAATAATTACATTTATCAATTTTTTCCCCAAATACCAGGCTAAGTACTTTTAACATGAACTGTTAGCTGGTTATAGTGAGCTTGGGGTGACCATGCTAGAAAAATAGCATGTGTACTTTGTGTGATGAGAGCTGCTTTCAGCTTACTTTGTGCTTGGCCACTCATGCGTTAGGATACGGCCATTTGCAAACTTCTCTGCTGTCTTATGCAAGGGGATTGGTTTTTCCAGACACAGCAGTAGAAGCATTCTTTTTTTCTTTTTTTTTAAACAGTTGTTTTGGCCTTTTTCTTTGTTTTAGAATTGCGGTATGTTAGAAGTACTTGAGGTGGATTTAAAATTTTTTAATTAAAACAACAAATGAGAATAAGGGAGTTAGTGTATCCTCAAAGGGATCCTGATTCCTGGAAGTGAAAACTGTCCCAGAGCTGGAGGGAGGCAGCCAGACTGTGGGTGTGGGCGTGGGCTGCGTCTGCACTGTGGGCCAGAGCCAGGACGGGCTTGGGAGCTGGAACCACACTTAATTTTGGCTGCAGGTTTTTTTTTTTAAAGACCTATTTATTTAAGAGAGAGAGCCCATAAGCAGGGGGAGGGGCAGAGGGAGAGGGAGACAAGCAGACTCCCCACTGTGCGGAGAGCTGGGTGCTGGGCTCCCTTCCGTGACCTGGAGACCACGACCTGAGCCGAAATGAAGAGTCCGACGTTTCGCTGACTGGGCCCCAGGCGCCCCTTGGCTGCAGTTTTAAAGGCTGCGTTTTAGCTTTTATTGATCGGTTAGCTTCAGTTCCTAAATGTTGAGAGGTGCGGCGTTTTTGTGCGTGTTTTGGTGGAGGGTAGGGGTGAGGTGGGAGTGTATTTGTTGGGGAAGAGGAAGGACAGGGATCTTGCTTTTGCTTTTTTCTTGATTCCCCTGAGTCCTTCCTGACCTCATGCGGTAATCAGTAGCTACCCATAATGTCAAGCTGTTAAGGGAAAAGCTTGTCTATTTGACACTCGGGCAGGAAAAATACCAAGAGAAGTAAATAGTGTAGATAGCAAGTTTCCTCCATGATTTCAGATAGTCCGTGTGAGGTGACTGCGGTCCTTTTCCCTCCAGATTCTCCATCCCTCTTTTTCTCCAAAAGTCATCGAATGCTCACGTGACCGGGTGTCGGTCTCTGCTGTGACCTGGAGGCCCTGGACACGGGCTTCTCAAAAGGACGCCGCACCTTTAATAGCGAACAGTGGAGCGCAAACAGCAGGACGGCAGCCCTTCCCCTTGCGCCCGGATTGTGTCCAGACTGTCCCGTCCGTAGTGAGGCTGGTCTGAACGCGGGGCAATGACCGTTCGTTTAGATGCTGATTTCAGTTCATTATCTTTTATCAGAGGAGTTGTAGAGAACCTTGAAAACCACCTGGAAGAAATTAATGAGACTGACTCTGTCACGCGTAGATAAGCCACTGGTGCTTTTCCCCAGTCTTCCCTGTGTGCTGTAAGTGAGGACCCGGTTAGGGGAAGGTAGGGCCTTCAGAGAGAATTTCAGATCGTGCTTAAAATTGTAGTGTGTGATTCATGCGTAGTGCGGGTTACGTCTAATAGAAGCGAAGATTAGGATTCCTAGAATATATTGGATCTTTGGAAGAAGCTTGATTACTCGTTTCGTTATAGAAATATGTAACTTAATTTATAAATAAAAGTTATTACGTGTTAACTAGTATTTTTTTTTCCAGTTTCTCTTCAGCAACGGGTAGCAGAATTGGAAAAAATTAATGCAGAATTTTTACGTGCACAGCAGCAGCTTGAGCAAGAATTTAATCAAAAGAGAGCAAAATTTAAAGAGTTATATTTGGCTAAAGAGGGTAAGTTCCTAAGTCTGTCTCTAACCCCCCATACTAAGACTGCCTTAACATGTCGAGTTTCTTGGTAGTACAATGTTAATTTTATCATTGAACACGCCTTGATTTTATTTGTATTTACGTTGTAAACTGAAAGCATATTTAGAGCCTAGAGTTAAGAATGGAACTGATAGAGGGGCGCCTGGGTGGCTCAGTGGGTTAAAGCCTCTGCCTTCGGCTCAGGTCATGTTCCCAGGGTCCTGGGATCCAGTCCCGTTTTGGCTCAGCGGGGAGCCTGCTTCCCCCTTTCTCTCTCTGCCTGCTTGTGATCTCTGTCTCTCAAATAAATAAGTAAAATCTTAAAAAAAAAATAAATAAAAGGAATGGAATTGATAAAACACTTTGGAAAATGCAGGATTTGGCTTTTCCTCGTCTTTGAGCTTCACAAGGATATACGCACTGTAGGGAGGCTCCAGCACCCTGGGACACAGGGCTCTCGGTGCTCTTCGTGCCTGAGAGAGGGCCCAGGCTATGTGGCCTGGGGGTGTTCTACCAAGAGCCATGGCTGTGTTGCAGACTGTCACACGTTGATGCTTCCTGGAGGGGATCCTGCAGATGATCACTTATTTAAGCAAGGACCCAGGACTCCCTGTGAGTCAGACTCGGTGCTGGGCTCTGCTGGAGCGGGAGCCGGAGCGCCTGGGTTCTGTAACTCCTAGAACTGGAGCTCGAGCAAGGAGAGAAGGAAGGCTTAAGGCAGATATGGGAGTGTGTCCAGAGGGCCTGGACCTGAAGAGTAAGGACAGGCTTACATGTTGGGTGTTGATTTAGGAAAATACAGCGGTGGCTTCTGCAGCCCCCACCAGTGGTTCCCAGAATGTGGTCGCAAAACAGCAGCATCGGCATCGCAGTCACCCGGGAGGCTTGTTAGAAATGTGCGGTTTGGGACGCCTGGGTGGCTCAGTGGGTTAAGCGGCTGCCTTCGGCTCAGGTCACGATCCCAGCGTCCCGGGATCGAGTCCCACATCGGGCTCCTTGCTCGGCAGGGAGCCTGCTTCTCCCTCTACCTCTGCCTGCCTCTCTGTCCTCGCTTCTGCGCTCTCTCTCTATCTCACAAATAAATAAGATCTTTAAAAAAAAAAAAAAAAAAAGAAATGTGCGGTTTGGGTCCTGTCTCACGCTTGACCAGCTCAGGGTCCAGCAGGCGGTGTTTGAACCGGGCGACTCAGCTCCTGGGTGAAATCCCCCGAGAGCTTGTTAGAACACCGGGTGTTGGGGCGAGGCCCGGGACCCTGCATTTCTGATGAGCCCTAGGTACGTGCGGCTTGGGAGCCACTGCTCGAGGCTGGTGGCCACCCACGTGTTAAGTCCCACTTTGGGGAAACGCTCCATCGAGTCATTGCATGCGCCCTCAGCTTTCCCGAAGGTGCTGCTTACAACGCTTCATTTTAAGTTGTAAGAGGTACAAAAGATGCAAATTCTGTATGATTGTCAACACTAAGAATTTAAATTAAAACTTCATGCTCCTAAACATATCCAGCAGAATCAGTCAGCGATAATGTCTTCCACCATTCATTTTAAGAAACATACGTGAATAAGATCTTCAGCAGAAATTTTACACTTTTTCCCTCCTTGTGCTGGGTTCTCAGTTCTACAGCTCTCTCAGGACTTTGTCCTGAGAAGTTTTTCTTCCTTGTTTTAGGAACACAGGCTTGAGTGTGCATCAGAATTTGACTTGCAGGGGTCGTTAGAACAGAGATTGTGCGTCTCACCTGGAGCCGGACTCATCGGGTCTGTGGAGTCCTAGTGCTGACCCTTCTAGTGAGTTAGCAGGTGGCGCTGACGCTCTCGGTTCAGGGGCCACACTTGGGGAGTCATGGGTGGTACTTGATGCTCGAAAGCCTTTTTCAAAGAAAATTTCGTCAGACTTGTCTGCGACAGGAATTGCTTACGTATTTCTAATTACTGACAGCACTACAGTTACTCATACGTGCACAGTGGGACACACTGTGTGCATTCTACACATTTTTAAAAAGATTTTATTTATTTATTTGGCAGAGAGAGAGAGAGAGAGGGAGATCACAAGTAGGCAGAGCAGCAGGTGGGGGGGGGGCGGGGAAGCAGGCTCCCTGCCGATGCGGGGCTTGATCCCAGGACCCTGGGATCATGACCTGAGCCAAAGACAGAGGCTTTAACCCATTGAGCCACCCAGGCGCCCCATTCTATACATTTAAAATATAATAAAGTGTGAAAGTTATTGGAAATACAGGTACATTACATATTGGAAATGCAGATACAGTTGGATTTCCCTCCCAATTACGTTGTAACCTCTGTGTGAGTAATATTTACTTGTAGGAAAGGGTGAGTTTCGGGTTTTTAAGACAATTTTATTTATTTGAGAGAGAGAGAGCACAAGTGGGAGTAGGGGAGGGTTAGAGGGGGAGGGAGAGAAACCCAAACAGACTCCCTGCTGAGTGCAGAGCCCAACACAGGGCTTGATCCCAGAACCCTGGGATCATGACCTGAGCCAAAGGCAGATGCTTAACAGACTGAGCCACCCAGGCACCCCCAGTTTTTTTTTTTTTAAATAGAGATGAGTGCTGAGAACCCTTAGTCTTATAAATAAGTAGATGGAAATAGAAGGTTTATTTTATTTTAAGATTTTATTTATTTATTTGAGAGAGAGAGAATGAGCATGAACAGGGGAAGGGGCAGATGGAAAGGGAGAAGCAGGCTCCCCACTGAGCAGGGAGCCTGATGCAGGGCTCGATCCCAGGACCGTGAGATCATGACCTGAGCTGAAGGCAGACACTTCTTCACTGGCCGAGCCCCCAAGCAACCTAGAAGTAGTTTATTTTATAGTGATGATTGTTCCATTCTCTTAAGGTCTCTGACTTACATGTTAAGTCACATAGTCCTCAGCTTCGAAAATGCTTCTCGTCTGTTGGCTGGCAACTCGGTCAGGCTTCCTCCGGTGTCGTTGGAAGCGGACTTCGCAGTCGCCTGACCTGCCGCAGGCTCGTTACGCAGTCGTTAGCCGAGCGCTTTTCCATCACCGGTGCTGATGCTTCACATTATCCCTCTGGTTGGACACGGGGGAGGAGGTTTACTCAGCGGGGCGGGCGGAAGGCCATCTCTCGTTACTGGGAGAGCGCTGTTGAGGGAAGGGAGGTGGGCGGGGGGCTCTGCCCTCACGTTCACCGCGGGGTCTGTGTGCCCCACTGAGGGCCGTGTGCTGCGGGGCCGTGTGCAGACTACAGGCGGCCACGCTCTGGGGGTCAGGAAGGATGAAGTGGGTCATGCCCGGCAGGCGTAGAGAGCGCGGTGGAGCACAGCAGGGCGCTTGGTAAGGCTCAGCTGAGCAGAGTCACGGGGACAGAGCGGTTTGTGTCAGCGACACAGCTAGGTGTGTGCGTGGAGACAAGGTAGAAATTGCATCTTTTGCTGTGAACCGCGGTCAGACAAGCTTGGGAGCTGGTCCCGGCCCTCATGGGGCGCAGCCGGCGCGGCAGAGGCTTCCTGCCTGCGGCGTGCGGCTGCTTCCCTGCTCCAGCTGCTTCCGTCCAGGCCCACCGGGAGGGATCGCTGGGTTCCTGTCCCCGCACGGCGCCCGGTGCCAGCTGCTGCGGAGGCTGGGGTCACTGAGTTACGGTTTTCTCTCCAAGACAGTAGAGTCTTCAGGAGCAGATGGTGCATTTGCAGACTCATCGTTTGAACGTGTGCTGAGTGTCCTGCGTAAGAAGCTCTGTCCGTTCTTGAGTGTGTCTCTGTGGCCTTGCTACCTCCCCTAAAACCCGCCCCAGCCTCGAACTGAGGAGGCACCGCTTTGAACGGCGCAGTGGTGTGTCCTTGCTGGGGGCCAGCGGGACCTTTCACGCACGTGCGCGGCGGCGCGCGGCTCGCCTCTGATGACCGCTGAGCGCCGCTGCCCTGGCCGGGGGCGTCCCGTCCCCTCCACTGTCCTCAGCAGCCCTTCCTATAGCTTGGTCTTTTCGTCTGGCTTCTTCCGTAGACTCAAGTTGGTCTTGCCCCACGTTTGTTCATTTTGTTTTCTGCTTTCCTCCGTCCCCAAATAAAACTGTTAGGGTTTCCTTTGTTTTCTTACTTTCTCCTTTTAAATTATAAAGTGGACTTTCCTGTAAGGTTCTTCAGAACTGAAAATGACCAAGTACCTCTCGTTTCTGAAATACGTGATCATTTGCGGTTTTCTGTCTCTGATCCAGACTGCTGAACTGTGGGTTTGTTCAGAAAACCGCGTTGGCATGTAAAGTTACTGTAAGGACACCGAGACCAAGTAAGCGATCTGTGCGCGGTTGTGTCTGTATTGTCCAGAGTTCCGGGTGAGCTGCAGCCGGCCGTGGAGGTGAGGTCACTTTTCACAAAACTTCAGAAGGAATGTGATCCCTTTTGAGAGTTTCTGGTGTCATTTCAAAAGGAAATGCATAGTGTGTAAAAGGTAAATGTTGATTCCGTTTCAGTCTTGGCCGTTTGCATATGTCATCATGAAAATAAAGCGCACGGCTGTCCCCTAAAGCGGCAGCTTCTGGTGCGGCGTCTGCTGCGAGTGTGACCGCGGTCTCCGTGGTCACAGGTGGCAGCAGTGTAAGGCATGGGTTGGAGTTCAGCACGTCTTCCACTCCCAGCGGACCAGGTCAAGGTGACCCTGGAAGTGAGACGTCCGTATGTGTCCCAGCGGCAGCAGCGATTACTTTGGTGTCGCAGTAGCTGCGCTTTCATATTCGGAGACCGGCCGCGGCGACATGCGGGCCGCGTGAGCAAGGCTGGCCGCGGTACCTGCCCTTTTCTCGGCCACCTTCCACGGGGAATGTTAGTGTCTCTGAAAGCTCTGCTGCTTTCCCACTGAACTTGAAGAAAAAGCAGTCAGCTTTTAAAAGAAGTATGCGATCTGGCTTTCGGGATTCGACGGCCTCCGTATAGCTTGGCCTGACGCCAGGGTTTGTGTTTTGGAAATCCTCGGTCTTGGGCAGTAAGAGAAGCTCTGTTATGTGAAGCAGCAAACAGAAGGCCAGAGAGTTCTGAGTTTGAAGGAAAATCGTAGAGCTATACCACGCATCAATCACCAGGAGATTGAGGTTTTCTAGGGCTGTTCGGAAGGACTTTATCCATGGTCCTAGTTTCTATAAAGTTCGGGTGCTGACTAACCAGAGTTTCCGTAGTTCGGTGCTGGGTTAAGGAAGATGTTTGTGGTTCAGGCACTATAACCTTACACTGAGATGCAAGTAAATCTAGGTATATTAAATAAAATTAAAAGCCATTAGAAATCTTAGAAACAACAAATAAATGGAAATAAGGTAAACAGATGGTTTAAACTGTAGAAATTAGAAAATGGTGTTTGGGGGTTTTCCCTCTCGGTGAGACAGAGCGAGAAGGATCAAAGAGCAGCAGGTGTAGAAGCTCCAGTGAGTCTCTAACACGTTTCTGAAAAGAGTTGTGGGGCACCTGGGGGGCTCAGTCATTAAGGGTCTGTCTTCTGCCCTGGTCATGATCGCAGGGTCCTGGATCGAGCCCCGCATCGGGCTCTCTGCTCAGCATGGGGCCTGCTTCCTCCTCTCTCTCTCTGCCTGCCTCTCTGCCTGCTTGTGATCTCTCTCTGTCAAATAAATTTTAAAAAAGAAGAAGAAAGTAAAACAAATGAAACAGTAATAACAAGATTGGGGCCTGAGGCAAAACACACTGAAGGAATATAGAAGGCTATCTCATAATGAAAGAGACAATCTACCGAGAAGATACAACCATCATTGGGGCACTCGGGAGGCTTAGTCAGTTAAGTGTCTGCCTTCAGCTCAAGTCATGATCCTGGGGTCTGTGGATCCTGGGATTGAGCCAAGCATTGGGCTCCTTGCTCCACAGGAAGTCTGCTTCTCCCTCTGTTTTTCCCCCTGGCTTGTGCACTCTCTCTCTCTCATTCATTCTGTCTCTCTCAAATAAATTGAAGTCCTAAAAAAAAAAAAAAAAAA
>ML101297.1:60775-88931 GCA_003697995.1 Taxidea taxus jeffersonii | reverse complement strand
GAGGCAGCCAGATGAGCTAGTTTCCAAATCAAAAAATGAAACGATGCTTTACTAAGGATTCCCCTAAACAGTTTATCATTAGATGTTCTTGGCTAGATGTTCAGCACCAGCCTAATGATAAAACTTTATTAGAAATTGATATTTATATATCCAACTGGATAATTTTGATGGCCTTAATGCTACCATAATTAAAATGTGGGATAAATGTATAGGTCAGATACAGAAAACGGTAAATAGAGAGGAGTCAGCAGGATTAAAATCTATGTTCAGAAATGATCTGTGGCTATGGTTATTTGTACAATGAAGTGAAAGAAAACAAGTATAATAGAAACTTACTATTCAATTGAGGAGATTGCATTATCAAGGAAGATACAAATCCATTGTATAAAAGCTTTTGTCCAGTCCCTGAAACAGTTATTTGCTTTCAACCATGTACCAGCAGAAAGCAGTCTCAGAAAGCTGTTTGGTCCGCAAGTAAACATACACTCAAACAACATCATATTTGGCTATTAAGCTTAATGAATGAGGAGGAATCTCCTATCAAAGCCAGGAGTCATGGAGACCAAGATATAAGAAAGTTATCAGTAGAGAATCAGAGCTATCCTGATGAGATAAACAAAGAACAGTCTGTACATCTATTATCTATTACTTAAGTTTAAACTGAATAAATGTTTTAAGAATAATAAAAACAGGGGGCATCTGGGTGGCTCAGTTGGTTAAGTGGCTGCCTTCAGCTCAGGTCATGATCACAGAATCCTGGGATCGGGTCCTGCATTGGGCTTCCAGCTCCATGGGAAGTCTGCCTCTCCCTCTGACCACCTCCCCTCTCGTGCTTTCTCTCACTCTCTCAAATAAATAAATAAAATCTTTGAAAAAAAATAAAAACAGGGGCTCCTGGGTGGCCCAGTGGGTTGTGTCTCCCTTTGGCTCAGGTCATGATCCCAAGGTTCTGGGACAGAGCCCCACACTGAGCTTCCTGCTCAGTGGTGAGCCTACTTCCCCCTATGCCTCTGCCTGCAGGACCCTTGCTGTGCCCTCTCTTCCTGTGTCAAATAAATAAACAAAATATTTTTAAGAAGAATAATAAAAACAATAAATTGTGAATGTTTATAAAGAGTTTAACTATTAAACACAGAAAGCAACAAGATAGTACAATTTTCCTAGTTTTATTTTATTAGTCCCCAAGTTATTCTTTAACATTAATTTACTTTCTTTTTCTGAGATTCCCAAATAAAAATTGTAATCATGTTCCTAAAGTGGTGGCATTCACATACAGATTTTAATATTTATGGAATGCCAGTTCATTTAGAATTGCTAGAACAAGTTTTCTCAATCTTGATGCTGTGGGCATCAGGAGCTGAATCATTCTTTTTTTTTTTTTTAATTGTATACTTTATTGACTTCTTTGTTTTTTTTCCAAATTTTTAAAATTTCTTTTCAGTGTTCTAGCATTCATTGTTTATGCACCACACCCAGTGGTGTGATTGCTCCATGCAATCGTGCCCTTCATACTACCCACCACCGGTTTCACACAACCCTCCACCCTCCTCCACTCCAAAACCCTCAGTTTGTTTCTCAGAGTCCATGGTCGCTCATGGTTTGTCTCCCCCATAATCTTCCTCCAACTCACTTCTCTCCATCTCCCAATGTCCTCCATGATATTCCTTATACTCCACAAGTGAAACCATATGATAATTGACTCTCTCTGCTTGACTTATTTCACTCAGCATCATCTCTTTCAGTCCTATCCATGTTAATTCAAAAGTTGGGTATTCATCCTTTCTGATGGATGCATAATACTCCATTGTACATATGGACCATATCATCTTTATCTATTTGTCTGTTGAAGAGCATCTTGGCTCTTTCCGCAATTTGGTGACTGTGGCTATTGCTGCTATGGCCATTGGGTTACATATGGCCTTTTTTTTTACTACATCAATATCTTTGAGGGTAAATACCCAGTAGTGCAATTGCAGGGTCATACGGAAGCTCTATTTTTAATACCTTAAGGAATCTCCACATTGAATCATTCTTGTTTTGCAGGAGGCTGTCTTGTGCCTTGTGGGATATTTAGAAGCATACTTGGCTTCTACACACTAGGTATTAGTAACACCTCTCTCAGATTTTACAAACAAACAATCTTTTAGACATTCCCAAATATCTCACTGGGTAAAGTTATCTCCTGTTGAGAAAACCATAGCTCTGAACATGTATTCTGTTCCCAGGAATTCCTCCAGAGTGGCTCTGTATTTGCCTTCCAGGACCTAGAGTATAGATCATATTCTTATTTACACTAAAGGACTTTCTAGCTATATTCTATGCAATCTTCACTTTATTTACTTGCCTATCAAAAAACTGCAGTTTTTTTGTTTGTTTGTTTTATTTTCTTCACCCTTTTTGAAACAGGTACCTCTGAAACACAGGAGTTGATTTCTAAACATTTTCTCTTGATCTGTGTCAATTCTTACCTCAGTGTCTATTCAAATTAATGAGAAAGAGTGAAAAAAATTAAATGAAGAAACGAAGAAATGAAAAATAAAAGACTTGCATGTGTGAGTTTTGCCACTTTATATCAATCATATCAATTATATAACAAACATTCTAGATTTATCTAAATACTGGTTTTGGTAGCTTTGGTTGTTTTCTGCATAAATAATATAAAAATAACAAGTTGCACTTGAAAAACAAAATGATATGCACCAAATGGCAGGTGTTCACTCTACTACTAGAGTATTCTTCAAGTAGAACTTTCACATTTCACATTTTACGTATGAAAGGGGCAAATTTTGTTACCTAAGAGTCAGTATTGATATGAATTAAAGGCACTGGATTTTTACCTCTAAACTGATTCAAACAAACAAACAAATTTAACTATACTTATATAATCATGCTAATGTATCAGCATTTTAAATATCTTGCAGGAGGAAAGAGGGTCTTAGCAAGTGGGACTCAGACACATTTTCTTATTTCTGCATCCAAAAATTAATCTTGAAATCAGTGGTTTTGCTTGTTTATTATATGCTCCACAGGAAAATAAAGAGACTGTAAATGTTTGATTATTGTTGTTTTTACATGTCTGGAGAGAAAACAAAATATTAGGTTGCTTATTTTCACAGTTCAGTGATTAAAAATTATGAAGGCTAAAAGAAAACAGAAAATTAGAACAACTGTTTTAATCAATTATAATTAGCAATATTCAGATAACCTCACAAGCTTTAGGAAGACAATTTGACTTAATTCTGACTCTTTAATGTGGGATTGTCTTCAGAAATCAATCAATGACACTTCTGACTTTTAAATCTGGTCTGCGTGCCTTATTCAATTTTTTATATCATCTGTAAAGTACAAAAGGCTATAAAACAAGTAGTAGCTCTTCCTCATTTGATTACTTTTATTCTCTCTAGTTCTTAACAGCAGTTAATCTTCCTAGCTCTGACAATAAAAATGAATTCTATGTAAGGATTTATTATTAACAGTTAGGTAGTCACTAGATAATGCTATTTTCCATGGTTTTAAAAATCTATCTATGTCATATGCTACCCACCAACTTACTCAAGTGATAGTTTTAAAAGTATTTTGGAGGATGTCTTAAAAGTACTTGGGGGAAAGAGGCTTTCTAAGGATCACTAGTTTAACGTGGTTTGAAAATGTCATAGAAATTTGGGAAGCATGCTCTGCGTCTTTACTTTATTAAACATATTTACTTAGTATATAATATGTCCCAGGCACTGTTACACACTGATAAATTCTATGAAGAAAATAAATACAAGAATATGATAGAGTGTGACATGGGAGAGTATGTAATTTATATCAGGTAGTCAAAGACATCAGACACTGAGATAATATTTAAACTGAAAGTTAGTTTACAAGTAGGTGGCAGGCATAAAAGAGTTGGCAGCCATCCAGACAAAAAGAAAACAATGAAAGAAAAAATACGAGATTGAGATTTGATTTTCAGAAATAAGAGTTATACCTTTGACATGTAGTAGGAAGTAAGATAAACAATAAGAAAAATAAAACCCTAAAAATGACAAAAAATGACTAATGATACACTAAAAATTATAAATACTCCTATCCAAAAATAAGGCATTTTTAAAAGATCAATCTATCTATTGACAAGACAATATTTTTAAAGCAAGGTAATTTATGTCTAATGTAGTTATTAAAAATATCCAAGGTGTCTTCTTCTAAAATATGACGATTTCCTTCTAGAGATTATCAAAAAAGTATCAATAAGTAGGAATTTTAGAGACCAAGTAACTTTGACATTATTCTATACAATTAATAATTTAAATTTAACCTCAAATTTTTTTTGGCTTTTAAATTTTATTTTTATTTAAAAATATAATGTAACCCCAGCCCCCTCTACCACCCCCCTCCCCCCACCCACCTCAGTTTGTTTTATGACATTAAGAGTTTGTCTCCCTCCCGATCCCATCTTGTTTCATTTTTTCTTTTCCTACCCCCTTAACCCCCACCCGCATTGCATCTCCACTTCCTCGTATCAGGGATGGAACTAGAGGGTATTATGCTTAGCGAAATAAGTCAATCGGAGAAAGATAACCTCAATTTTTTGTTTGATACATTCGCTTTCTTTAATTTTTGCCACTTCTGCTCCTCCACTGTCATTATAAGTGAGAAGATGAGTAACATATGAATATCAGGCAGAATCTGAGAAAAAGAAAAGTTTTCTTACACAAGAAAATATTGTGTTTGAAAAGTCTGTGAGAGGGTCAGATTGACCCGACTATGAGTAAATAGGAACTAGCAAGACAGAATTCTGAGTAATACAGTATCAGAAAAATACGAACTATGTGGCAGATGAGAGGAAAAATCTTGGAAGATAAGGAACTCGTGATGTATTTTTTTTATCTCTGCCATAGAACTTTAATAAAATGTATACTGATGACTAATTTCTGATATTTTGATGGAATAGGTAAGCTGAAATTCTTTGGCCACCAAATGTGTAACAATTTTGGGTCAATATATATTTCAATAATGAATACATTTATAGCTAATCTTATAAGATTGGAAAGAAAATCATCAGAGACCAAGAAAGAAGCAAGTACAACTGTTTAGGGAGAAATATTAGTGCTACCCATTCTTAAACTTTTATTCAAGTGACCACACAGGTAGCTACAAACAAAGCTTAGGCAAACAGTGAATTGATTGAGATAATCATACCCAACATGAAATCTATGAATAGGGTATCATGATAAGAGAGACTGAGAAAACTACAAAACAAAACTGCAATAAAAAGGCTCTCAATTAGAATAGGCAATAAGAACATTTACGTGGGTCAAATTAGATCTGGGTAAAATGGAGAAAAACACTTTCTCTGTGAATTTGTGGCCACAGGCTGGCTTTCAGGTAGATTTAGGGCCTGAGTTCATACTTTTTATTTGGTCTACAAAGACACAAACAAACAAAAATAAATAAATTATATCTTAATTTTAAATGTCTCAGACATATAGCAAAGGCAAAAGCAAACCTGCCCTGGGAGAAAATAATCTAAATTCAGAACTTAAGTCATGACAATTCTGTTGAGCATATGATCAAGTATTGGACATCACAAAGCAAAAAATCATAGTATTTCTTGTATGAGAATATCAGATTGAGAGGACTTCAGACACAAATATTATATATCATAGATTGTATATCACTGTAGTTGATATTTTAAGGAATTAAAATTTAGTTAAGAATAACAAGACCAGGGTGCTTGGCTGGCTCAGTCATTAAGTGTCAGCCTTCATTTCAGGTCATGATCCCAGGGTCCTGGGATCCAGCCCCAGACCCTGCTGAACAGGGAGCCTGCTTCTCCCTCTTCCACTTCTCTTGGTTGTGTCTCTCACTGTGTCTCTGTCAAAAAAAAATAATAATAATAATAACAGTAATAATAATAATAAATAAATCTTTAAAAGAAAGAGAATCACAAGATCATTAAAACTGATTAGAGATGTTTGAAGGTAAAAGGGAAACACCTCAATTTCACACAATGATTTGTCAATAATAATATTTAAAATTAAAATTAACAAATTTAAGGAGCAGATTTGACACAGCTGAAGAAAACTAGTTAAACAGAAAACATACCTGATTAGGTTTAACAAAATGCAACACAGAGAAACAAAGAGATGGGAAATATGAAGAAATGAAGATATTTGGAAGAAGTATCTTCATTTCTTCGTATGTTGGTAAGATGGACCAACATAAATTTGGTAGAACTTTTAAGAGGAAGATATAGATAGAACGGTGCTTTTTTAAAATAATATAAGACTTTCTCAGATACTGAATATAAGATGTTCTCAGATACTGAAAGCACAATAAATCCCAAGAAGTACAGATAAATATAAACCCATACTTATTTTATTGTAAAATTGGATATCAAAGATATATAGATTATTCCCAAAGCAGCAATAAGACTGATTATCTTCAGAGTTATTAGCTTTCTGTATACTTAATAGTTTCAACTTGTGATTCACTGCTAAGCTCTCTTGATATATTCAAATACCTAAAAAAATTGGATAAATCATTCTTTAAGAAAATATTTTATTTATTTGAGAAAGAAAGAGAGAGAGAGAGCATGAGCAGGCAGAGGGTCAGAGAGAGGAGAAGCCACTTCCTGCTGAGCAGGGAGCCTGATGTGGGGCTCCATGTAGGGCTCCATCTCAGGATGCTGAGACCATGACCTGAGCTGAAGGCAGATGCTTAACTGACTGAGCCACCTAGGCGCCCCTGATAATTCCGTCCTCTAAGGAAATTTCAACTTGGAGCCTTTGGCCTACTTCATTCTGACCTCCATATATTTTGTTTCTTTTACCCCAATTTCTATTCATCCTCCTCATACTGGAAACTCTCCACCCTTTGGCTCAATCCCCTGAGCTTCTTTTCTTTACTCAAATTCTTCTCAGATATATATGTATATATACATATATATCTGATACGGATACTCCTGCTCTGCCCCAAATTCTAGATCCCTTACCATCATGGATGGCCGTACTTCTGCTAGCCTAGATAGTTTGCCTGGTGGACAAAACCAGATTTGTATGATTGAAGGTTCTAAGCATTGAATTGTATGCCCTCATCAATCTATGACTGCTGTACTTGTCCCATGTTAGTTGGAATTAACATAAGAGTAACAAGAATAATTTTATCAAGTTAGCCAGTTTACAGACACACTCCTTCTTGTCCCTATTATTTATACATTAATGGCAAATAGGGTTATTTCCCTTGATAGTTTGGCAACTCTTTTCTTTGATTCTCAGGTAAGGACCTCCCCTATCTGCAAACCAGACCAGGACCTTGTAACTTAGGAAAACATAGGAAAAACTTCTCCATATGATGATGATAAGAAGATCCATTTCATTTCTACCCTTGGTTCCCAAATCACATATTCTAACAATTGGGAATGCAGCAATATATAATGGCTTTTGTTTTAAACCAGTTAACCTCAAAATTTAGGTTAATTAGACTCATGTCGAGAGTTTGTTAAAACATTGCTTGTTGAGCCACACTTCAGACTTCTTGTTTCAGTAATTCTAGGATGAGACTTGACAGTTTGCATATTTTTTAAGTTCCTGGGTGATACTGATGCTGCTGGTCTAGTAATGAACTTTGATCAATTTATTTAAGTTGTACTTCTAAACAAGAATGTTCTATTATTGTTTATGAAGTCTCCAAGATAGGAGAGTTAGCTGTATATTCAAGAGACTATTTGTCCAAGCTTTTTGGAGGTGTAATATATTGTGATAACTGTGGATCTCAAGATCATGAGTTCACAGCTACATCACAGTTTCTGTTATGTGACTCATTTGCTATGAAACAAGGTCATGTAGATTTCATAAGAACAGCTCAGATATTCTCTAAACCCTTGAATAGTATTGCTGCCTAGTGTATGACAGGCAGGAAAGATTCCCCAAATGTGTGTCAATTCTGAGCAGGATAAAATATTTTCCTTTCAAGGTTAGAAATGGTCCTATGTCATCAAATTGACACCAGGTGGCTGATTACTGTTGGTAACTAGTTAGACATTCATCAGTGACAATACCTAAATCTGACTTAGTGAAAATGAATCCATGCTTTTAGGCCCAAGGGCAAATACCACTTTTTTTCTACACATTTACTGGAATAATGTGCCTATTAGAGAAGTATAGTGTTGACTAAAGATAGAGATAGACTAACTTCTACTGGCTGAGTCATCCTGCCCACTTGGTTTTATATTGTCACTAATTCAGGGGGTACTCTTTGGTGGAACACAAAGACGCAATGTGTGCACTCTTATGAGTCCATACACATGTCTCTTTAGAAGACCTTAATCCTTGACCTGCTCTTTATTTTATTTCTCTTTCTCTGACTGACTTATTTCACTTAGCATAGTATACTCTGGCTCCATCCATGCCATTGCCATTGCAAATGGCAATATTTCATTCTTTTTGGTGACTGAATTACACATGCACACACACACGCACATCACATCTTCTTTAGCCATTTGCCAGTTGATGGACATTTCGACTCTTTCCATAATTTGGCTATTGTTGGCAATGCTATTATAAACATTGGGGTGCATGTGCATGTGTTTATATTCTTTGGATACAAAAGTTAAAAATATAACTATCTTATGGATCCAACAATTGCTGGAACTACCATAGGATAGTTCTATTTTAAACTTTTTGAGTCACTTCCATATAGTTTTCCAGAATGGCTGCACCAGTTTGCATTCCCACCAATAGTATAAGAGGGTTCCCCTTTCTCTGCATCCTTGCCACCATCTGTTATTTCCTGTGTTGTTAATTTTAGTCATTCTGACAGGTGTGAGGTGTTATCTTATTATAGTTTTGATTTGTATTTCCCTGATGATGAGTGATGTTGAAAATATTTTCATGCATATCTCTTGCCTATTTCTTATCTGTAATTCCTGATCTTCTAACCATGCTTTTTCTAGGCTATTGACCAATGAGCTAAGTCATTTTCCATCATTATGACTCTATTGCTCCTGAAGCCATGTCTTTCTCCACATAATATAGACAACCAGGTACACTACCCACTGAAGGAAAAATAACCCTACCCATTAGGAAAACTTATTCTAATAGAGCACTCTCTTTTTGGGACACCCATGAATGGGAACATAGAGCAGCAGCAGTCCATTTATGGTTTGTACACTCATGCCAAATAAACCCACCCTTGGACCAAACATGGGTATTTTCCTCCTGTATATGCTAATCATAAGAATCATTTTCCTTTTAGGACTTTAATGTAGCTCATGAGATGTGATTAGACTGAACAAACAGCCATCTCAGAAGTTCTGGCACATTTACAATTAAGTCCTGGGGTAATCCTTAGATAAATCTATTCTCCAGTTACTTTTTAAATGTTTTTAAGGGGGCATCTGGATGGCTCAGTCAGTTGTCTGGCTTGGTTCAGGTCACAATCTCAGGGTCCTGGGATCAAGTCCTGAGTTGGGTTCCATGATCACAAGGAATCTGCTTGTCCATGCCTTTCTCCTTCCTGTTCTTTTCCCTACTCATGCTCTCTTTCTTTCCCCCTCTCTGTGTCTCTCAAACACATAAATAATATAATTTTTAAAATGTGAATGATATCTTTAAAAATAAATGTTTTTAAGGAGGCCCTCAAATGCTCATTTTGTGTTAAATTTCTGATTAGTAGATTTAAACTATCATTTTATCTTATAATACTTATAGCTACTGTTATTAAGAGCTTTACTGGTCACTGGCACAAGGTAAGTTTCAAGAAATATTAGCTGTTATTTTTCCTGTATTTGACCCCCTTATTCTATTTAGACCCAAACCAGAAGAGATTCCTCCCTCCCTCATGTCAGAGAGCAATGCATGGAAAAAAACAAAAACAAAACCTACTTAAAAACTGTATAGCTATTATGGACTGGATATTTGTGTTCTCAAAGATGTTTACATGTTGATAATATTAAGTGTGATAGTATTAAGGCAGTAGGGGCTTTGGGGAAGGTGATTATGTCCCCCCATGAGTGATTAGGTGTCTTTATGATGGGATTACTGCCCTTATAAGAAGAGAGCTTGTTCTCTCTGCTCTCCACAAACAGAGACACAAGAAAAAGGCAACTATCTACAAAACAATAGAGAACTCTCACCAGACACCAAATCTGCCTGCATTCTGATCTCAGATTTCCCAGCCTCCAGAACTGTGAGAACTAAATGTGTTTGGGAAGCTACCCAGTCTATGGTAATTTGTTATACAAGAAGCTGACTAAGACAGCGACCTGGCCCGATCCAAATGAAATTGGTAATAAAAAGTGTAGACTTATGCTGTTTCTGAAAATTATTTTGTGTTCTTATATATATATATTTTTGTTTAATACAAAATGAGACTCATTCTTTCAAGACTTTATGCCTTTGACACAAATCTTTGGCAAATTCCTCCACATATTTTCTCCAAAAATGGATTAAATTAGACTAGGGAAGGCTAATTATGTATATTCTAATCATTGTTTATTACACCTGGATATGTATAATATATTTGTGATAATAATTATAATAATTATATGTATAATTATTATAATTATATATAATAATTTATTTATAATTATAATAATTATATAATAATAATATTTGTGATAATATAATTACCATAAGATAGATGTCCTGTTGTTAGGGCCAGCAACTGATGCATTACTTTCTGTGAAGCTTTTGCTTTATTTGGATCATTATAGTGGTCTTCTTGATTTGCCTCCTTCTTGTTCTTCTGTGTGTGTGTGTGTGTGTGTGTGTGTGTGTGTGTGTGTGCACATGTGTGTATGTGTGTGTGATTCCAAGAATGTGAATATTCCAGAATTTCCATTTTATTTACCCTCTCTCTCTAGCTCTCACTCTTCCCCTCACTCTCAGTTTTTCCTCATACTTCTCCAACCTTGACATGTTTATGCTGGTTTCTCATGAATGTAATTATCACTTTGTATTTCTACAAACAAATACTCCTTTCCCTCCTATAGAAGGAGGGAGGCTATTAACTAATACACTCAGGATGCCATCTAAGGTTCAGCAATGGGAAGGAAGCAATGTAGAATTTTTGTCATATTTGCATCTTTGAATTCTAACACAGCTTTTAAATTTTCTGTAAAGGTTCCTACTTATAAATTATACAACTGATGCTTCAGATTATAAAAAAATGAAATTTAATTTTAGAGATGAAGGAATGCCATAGACTTAGAGCAATGGGATGAGAAAGTCTTTATAAAGCATATTAAAATATTCATATAGGTATCAATTCTATCTTCAAATAATATGCACACTTCATTTTACCTGTTCAATTCCTAGTGATAATTCTGATCTTGCAAAATACTTTGCAGAGCTACCTTTCCTCATTCAGTGATGTTGAATCAATCAACTGGTATAATTTTCAAAAGTTTTGATATTAAACTTTACTGAAAGCCTTTGATATTAGCTGGTTAGTTAAAAAAAAGTATAAAATTAATTATTTACAAAACAACAGCAACAACAACAAAACCCTGTATGTTACTAGAGGAGGTAATAAGAGGATGCATATATTGATATCCTTTGAAGGATGATCGAAGAGATAACTGAAATACAATGGGAAATAATTGCAGAATGATTTCAATATAAAATAAACACAAAACCCTTTTAAATTGTAGACTTTTGGGGCGCCTGGGTGGCTCAGTAGGTTAAGCCTCTGCCTTCGGCTCAGGTCATGATCTCAGAGTCCTGGGATTGAGCCCCGCATGGGGCTCTCTGCTCGGCAGGGAGCCTGCTTCCCCCTCTCTCTGCCTGCCTCTCTGCCTACTTGTGATCTCTCTCTGTCAAATAAATAAATAAAATCTTTAAAAAAACTAAAAAATAAAAAAAAAATAAATTGTAGACTTTTCTATATATTTCACTGGAGAAATATATTAGTTTCTTCTAGGAATATTCTAGAAAATCCTCAAGATCTTCCTTTTAAAATCCACATTATAGTGTTTACATCTTTTCAGTTGTCCTTTTTTTTTTTTTTAAGATTTTATTTGAGATAGAACTAGAGAGAGAGCACAAGCAGGGCAGAGGGGCAGAGGGAGAGGGAGAAGCAGACTCCCTACAGACCAGACAGCATGATGTGGGATTCGATCCAAGGACCCTGGAATCATGACCTGAGCTGAAGGCAGATGCATAATGACTGAGCCACCCAGGCTCCCTGTTCTGGATTTTTAAAAATTAGTTTTTAGAAGATTTTCCTAAAGGTATAAGACCTTTGATGTTTTAAAGATTCTAAAATTAATGAAGTCTGTAATATAGAAGTCATTGCAATATGTTAGTACTCTATATATCTCTAGTAACATTTGAAGTATATCTGAAGCACATTATTCTTAGAGCTTTCTCTGGAAAACCTTAATCTCTTCCACTGATATGTATATTGAATTTGGTATATTTGAGGAAGCCCTTCCACATTTTTAGAATAACTAGGCCTGGATTTCAAGGCAGGGAGCAGGGGCAAATTTCTGGAGAATTTTTTAACAGAGCACATAAAATAAACTTTGTTTAAGCTCTTCAATAGCATATATACCAGTGTAATCAGGCAGAATTTAAAATATTAAAAAATCTAATCTACAAAAATGTCCTTTTATCTGATCAGATTTTGGATTGCAGAAAGATAATGTGAATTTGAAGTAAATTGTCAAGATTCTTTATTTTATATTTATGGAGAGGCACATATAATTTATTAAATATTTTTAAAATATTTTATTTATTTATTTGAGCACAAACCCATGGGGGTGGGGTACAGAGAGGCAGAGGGAGAAGCAGACTCCCCACTGAGCAGGGAGCCCACACCTGCGAGGCTCAAGATCCCAGGACTCTGAGATCATGACCTGAGCCTAAGGCAAACACTTAACCGACAGAGCTACCCAGACACCCTTATTAAATGTTTTCTTATAAATGATAGCAAAATCGGTGTAGATATTGTGTGCAGTGTAGAAGCAATCCATTTAGCCAAAGACTTTAAAATACATATTATATTTAAATATGTTTCAAAATACCTAAAAGATAGCTTGGTCCTTTTGGTAAGCAGTTGAGTCAGTGCTCTCAAGAAGAACTATAAAGATATAAACCATTTTAACCTGTGTTGGCTTACTCCGTGTAGTTGTTTAAAATATCTACCACTCCATTTTCTAACATACAGATAGGAAATAAACAGGAGTCAAGCATTCTCTAAGTAAATTCCAAGGAAGAACTCACATAATCACTTTTATTTTCCCATGAATATCTTTTTTTTTTTTAAGATTTTATTTATTTATTTGACAGAAAGAGATCACAAGTAGGCAGAGAGGCAAGCAGAGAAAGAGGGGGAAACAGGCTCCCCGCTAAGCAGAGAGCCCAATGCGGGACTCGATCCCAGGATCCTGAGACCATGACCTGAGTGGAAGGCGGAGGCTTAACCCACTGAGCCACCCAGACGCCCCTGAATATCCTTTTTTTTTTTTTTTTAAGATTTTATTTGACAGACAGAGATCACAAGTAGGCAGAGAGGCAGGCAGAGAGAGGAGGAAGCAGACTCCCTGCTGAGCAGAGAGCCTGATGTGGGGCTCCATCCCAGGACTCTGAGATCATGACCCCAGCCTAAGGCAGAGGCTTTAACCCACTGAGCCCCCCAGGTGCCCCCTGAATATCCTTTTTTTAATAAAGATCCTAATTAGAACCATAAGGGAAGGGGAAATTAACTATATTGCTTAATATTCTTTTAATTTATTTCAAGTTTCAGTCAGAGAGAGAAAAAATTTAGTACAAAAATATGTGTGCAAAACACAGACAAGTTTGAATGCATCCATGATTAAGAGTTGTGGGTTTGAACTAAGAAGACATATCAATGGGGCACCTGGGTGGCTCAGTGGGTTAAGCCTCTGCCTTTGGCTCAGGTCATGATCTCAGGGTCCTGGGATGGAGCTCCACATTGGGCTGTCTGCTCACCCGGGAGTCTGCTTCCTCCTCCCTCTGTCTGCCTCTCTGCCTACTTGTGATTTCTCTCTGTGTGTGTCAAAAATAAATAAATAAATACTAAATAAATAAATAAATAAATAAATAAATAAATAAAAAGACACATCAAGTGGGAGGCCAAGTTGCTAGTCAACAGCTGCTCAGGTGTTGATTAGAAATACCACACTGCAATCGCAAATGTAGTAGCTGAGTTCGTAGAGGAATAGGTAACAGGCACTAAGATGCTCAGTCAAATGTTAGTGTCTAGCATTTGATCAAGTAAAAAATTAGTAGCAGTTATAAAAATCACTAATATTCATTTAAAATAGTCCTTCACCTTCATGTTTTCCTTGCCTGTTTTTATTGTTGGTTAAAAAGAAATAGTAAACATAAGCCTTCAACTTTAATGAAACATACATTAGTATTTAATTTGGTGATCATTCTAAAATTAACCCAATTAAATGATGCTTTAAAAAATGAATGCATCCAACTTTTCTTGATTTAAGATAATGTTTATTGTGGGTTCCTGGGTTTGCTTTCATTTGTTGGTTTTAAGTAAATTTATTTAACAGAGTGGAGAAGTTCTCTTTAGCTTAACTCATTGAAGTTTGTTTTTCCCCCCAATAATAATAAATAGATGTTAAGTCATATTAAATACTTCATCTGATTCTGTTAAGAATATAGTTGTTTTCTAGTAATCTGTTCAGAGTTAACTAATATAATTGTTTTCAAAATTATTTTTATTGTATTCCTCTTATTTTTATTTTGTTGGATTCAGTTTTTTAATTTATGTTTGTTTGGGGTTTTGTATTCATAACCATGAATAAAATGGGCATATTATTTTCCTTTCTCTTCCTCTTCTTATCTGATTTTTGTATCTAGACAAAGAATTTAGATAAGGTAAGAATGACATATCCTTTTAGATTTTGGTTAAATATACTTATAAGACCCTTTAAAATTTTAATTTTTATTAATGGAAAAATATTAAAACCATTACCTTGATTTTTAAAACAAATAAAGAACTAATTAGACTTCATTTTATTACTGAATCAATTTTGCTTGATTTTTTTGTTTAGTGTCCATGTATCCAAGCTTTCATGTCTTACAGTAACTATAAGTTTATACCAGATTTCAAAATTTTTCCCTATCTCGTTGTTTATCCTTTTTTGCTCATAGTATTTTGCCTTATCTTTTTTCTCCTCATCCATCAAACCAATGTGTTTCTACTTTATTAGTCTCTTAAGGCAATTTGTATCTTTGCAGTGTCTTCATTTTATTTTTTCATTGTATTATGTTTTTTTTAAATTATCTGTTTTCATTTTTTAGTGTCTATTCTCTATTCCTTTTTTCCTAATTCCTCATTGGAAACTGAAGTTATGATATTAAGAATTTTCTCTTTTTTAAAATAAGTTTTCAGTACCGTACATTATCCTCAATGTATTATTTTCCTCAGGCTTGAGATATAGTCTTCCTACATGTTTTACAGAGAGATGGATACATAACAGATAGATAGATAGATAGATATACATGTACATATATATCTATACATGTACATATGTTAATTTCTAAAGGAATCATATAATGTTTAGCTTTTGATTAATTTTCAGATACATTCCATGATCCACTTATTATCTCTTTAATAGTGTCTAAGTGACTTCAACTATTATGTTTTGATTTAAAAATATATAAAATTTCTTCTAGCCATTTTATTTTTTAATCTTTCTTTTTATTCCTAATATTTTCTTGTGGATAATCTGTTCATAATTCCATCCTTTAACTGTTAAACATTTAATATACATTTAGAGTATAATCTTTATATGAAGGTTCCAATATCTATTTTTCTGGATTATATTTGTGTTTGTTTGTTTGTTTTTTTCATTCTGCCAGTACTTTCTGGGCTTGTCCTCTAATATGTCTGACGTATTAATTTGTAGGTGATAGTCAATTGCACATCCACACACTATACATGTATATGCACACAAAAAGCTTCCAAATGTACCTAGCATAGAATATGAAATTATGGAGCACAGCTGTATTATCCAAGGGTGAAGATCCCAAGGTGAATAAGGTACTTAGGATCAAAGCATCTTTGGGCCCAGATAATTGTGGGGAGTTTGGCTCATTAAGAAAGTCTTGTTCCTAGAGTCAAAGACAAGGTACTTTGAGAAGACTAGGATATAATTTAGCCTCTGATTGAAAAATTAGTTTCTTCTGATGTGTTGGAAAGTTTAAAACCACACCTACAGAGTACCCTTGCAGCTAGTCTTCTTGATGAATATTAAGATTCCAACCAATGAGACATGATCAAATAATATTGGTTAGATGGAAGTGGAACAGAGATTACTTTTTTCAAAAGCAGTAGCAAAAATTGGGAGAGTCTTGAGTGTCTACTGGTGCCAGACTCTGCATTCCAGCAATTTGGTTAGGAGAGCCAATTTTTAAGGCAGTAATAATGACAGTAGCAGCCCAATTCTCTCTATTTGATGGACTGCTACATTAGCGTGACTTCCTCTTAATTCCACTCCTTCAATTCTAATGATTTTTTAAATACTAATGGCATGAATAAACAGTTTCTCCCTGATATACTTAGAGCAACTTTGGTTTTCTTCACTGAACTCTGACTGATACAGATAGGGACTGAATAATATTTCAGGATAGAGACATGATTAAGATTTATGGACTATGTGGTGGTTGCTTTTAATGGGAACTCCTCCTCTGAGATCATACTGAAAGAAATACACCATATGATCTTTACACACCCACCTGGGATCTGGGTAAGGTACATCTCTGAATGCTGACCCCACTACATTTTTATGACTCTTCTTATTCTGATATTTTTATTTTTGGACCCCACCACCACATGTTTTATTGTTTTTGTTTTTGTTTTTTCACTAACTCTTCCTTCCCCAAACTGTTTAACCTATCTAATCTCTTGAAAAATTCAGATTTTTTTTATCCACTATTTATAATCTGTTGTTAAAGGCACAAACTTTGGACTCAGAGAACCAAAAGCAGACAATTCAGAATTCTACCTTTGAATACTCAGGCTCTAGTGGGTAATGAGTAATTCCTGACTGAAGTCCAAGGACAATTGGATTGTCATCAAAGACCTCTTGATTCATTTAAGGTTGCATGAGTAAATCAAATACACTGCTTCATTTTGCTAGAGAAATTATTTGAATCTTTTATAAGATGCTAAAGATTCTAATGGGAAAACAGCAACATTATACGGAGTGAAACACTTCATTAGGACTACTATGATATACTCATTGGTTATGCGATTTCTATTACAGGTAAAAAATCCCAAACTTCTGAATAGCCTAACAGTTACTAAATTAACATTGAAATTGGTGGTTTAAATATATTTAGTTCTATTACTTGGGTTTTTATCATTCTTCCCTATAGCAGCATTTTGCAGAATTTGGTTCCAACCTAGACAATTTTCTCTAATTCCCTAAAATGAAAAAAGACAAGAATTAAAATTCTCTATATTTATACGTACAATTTAACCAAACACTGATTTGGGGAGGGGTCCTTTATTTTAGTTTGAGACTTTTTTTAGTATTGTTTGGCAGATAGGCACACTGATTGAATAGACCCATCTGTTGTCCTAGCAATTAGTTGGCTTGCATGTAGATGAATCAGGCATGTATCCAATGTAAGAAGAGTCTTCTGTGGTAGGCCTTGATAATGAAAATAAGATTTGGCTTCCAAGAGAAATGCCAAGTGGTTCTAGGCCATAAGCCTGTGCATTCATTCATGGCATTTGGGGACTTTCCTGAGACACACAGCATTTATTCGAATATTAATTGAAAAAAGTTCATTTGCAGGATGAAATTGGCTTTAGCTTCACTTTGGGTAATTTCATGGTATTTTAAAATACTGAACTCATAATTGATAAAGTAGACATAATTTATTCTTAGATTTATTTAATAATTCTGCTAAAGTAAAACATATTTTAGCAGAATATTTTCATACAATTCATCTTGTAAAATTTTTCTTCGTTGAAACATAAATCAGAATTAAAACCAATGTAGTTCAAGTGGTCATCATCTATCTGCTGTCATATGCAAAACAGCAGGGGGGGGACAATTTTTTCACAGAATGTCTCCCCTGTTAATTAATTAGAACGTTGACAGATTTTTGCTTCTCATGTTCAGAATATGAGCACAAATGCCACTGTTCCTCATTGAAAAGTATCTTAACTTCTATAGATTTGGTATGTCTCAATAAATTCACTCACTCATTCATTCATATAATAATCAATATTGAGAACTAACTCTATTCTAGCATCCTAGATCCAGATGATAAAGTAGTAGACACTAAATTTTAATGAATAAACAAGCAGTATCTTAGTGAGCTTAAATTCTAGTATCAATCAGGACGTAGTAAATAAAATTAATATATTAAATATAGGTTTACTATATTTTAGGGCTCTGGAAAAAAGCAATAAAATTAAAAGTGTTTGAGTATGTTCCAGTTTTAACTACAGTGGACAGAGTGGTAACTAAGAAGGTAATATTTGAGTGAACACTAGAATGATATAAGGGAATGAACTCTGCTGATTTAGGAACTAGAGAGTACCACACAGTAATAAGCAAATGCACATGTCCTGATGCAGGAGTGTGCCAGGTGAGATAGTAGAATAGCTAGGAGTCAGTCTGGTTGCAGCAGAGATTAGGAATGGAGCAACTTGATATGAGGAAAGAGATAATGAACCTCTAAAATTACTTTGGTTTTTATACAGAGTGGGATAAAGATCATTGGAAAGTTTTGAGCAGAAAAGAATGTCATCTGGTTTTAAAAAAATAAAACTATGGTTGATCTAAAGAGAATTAAGTATGGACACAGGATGGTGGAAGCAGGGAGGCCAATTAGTAAACAGTAGCAATCCAGTTGACAGATTATGATGCTTTGCCCAGAGAAGCAGCAACAGAAGTAGTGATAAATATTTAAAGTCCAGATAAGTGCCAAAGAAAAAGACTCAATGATGATTTTGAGGTTTTCAGCCTCAGTTACTAAAAGGATATAGATTAACATATCTGAATGAAATATTTACTTAAAATTAATTTCTATGTGGGCTTTTTAACTATTTTGACAGCAGAAATGTAGACCATTTGTATCTCTATTCTTCCTCCAAACACAAAACCTTCAACTATATGTACTGCACTTTTTTAAAGGAATTCCATTGATATATCCTTTTTTTTTAAAGGAATTCCATTGATATATCCTTTAGCATTAGAAAATGCTACATTCAGTTCTGCTAACAAGCATATCACTATTCAAACTGTACTGCTCTTCCTTTAGCTCATTTATTCAAATATCTCATTGAATAATAACTTGTTCTACCTCATTAATACTCCAATCTATAAACCTACATAACCATCTTCATTTCTCTTGGTATTCAACTGAAATTATTTGATTTATCATTTTAACTACTTCTTTATAAACAGTCTTAATATCAATATTATTTCAACTCAAATATCAATTTTATCACTTCCAAATTAATCAATTGCAGGTTTATTGGGAAAAAAAAAACAACTTGATTGGATTTATTTAAAAATCATATCAAATGAAGGTACTACTGGTAAGCCTATAGTGATCTATCAATTTTTTTTTCCTCCTACCCAGAAAGCATTATTAGATACACTAACAGTCTCATACTCCTGTTCTCTAAGATAAATGATTATATATACTTTTATTTTTAGATACATTTTGTCCATAAATGTTCATTCATTTTCATTGTTTAAGTATTATTTGCATGCTAGTCATGTCCCAATTTTTATCCCTAATCCAGTCCTATCCCTTAGCTCCTAATTAACATATCTAATTGCCTACTTGTCTACCTGACTTCATTTAGAGGTTCATATGTAGTAACACCAAAACAGAACTTAGTGTTTCCAGAAGCATTACTTTTTCAGATAATCAGGGCATATATATATATATGTATATATACATATATATATATCATATATATACATATATATTTTTTCCACAGAAATGGACCTACTTTATTATCCGTTTCCATATAGATAGGCTTTTCCCACCAGACTGGGCAAGTTTCTTTTTCTTTTTCTTTATTTTTAAATTTTTTTTATAAACATATAATGTATTATTAGCCCCAGGGGTACAGGTCTGTGACTCGCCAGGTTTACTCACTTCACAGCACTCACCATAGCACATACCCTCCCCAATGTCCATAATCCCACCACCCTCTCCCTCCTCCCTCCCCCCACCCCCCCTCAGTTTGTTTTGTGACATTAAGAGTCTCTTATGGTTTGTTTCCCTCCAGATCCCATCTTGTTTCATTTATTCTTTATTACCCCCCCAACCCCCCTCATTGCATCTCCACTTCCTTATATCAGTGAGATCATATGGGTTGTCTTCCTCCGATTGACTTATTTCTCAGGCCAGATATTTAAAGTTCATTGCTGATTTCTCCATTTTCCTCTATCACCTATTTTTGTGATTTATATAACTTAATCAGAGTATAAGACTGAAATAGTGCTTATAGCTTTACAAAGAAAATATTACTATAACAAGTGTGTATTATGTATAATGAATAACTAAGTTGACAAATATGTCCATCAAATGTTTCTTTGGTTTATTATTGTTTGTTTCACTATTATTCCATAAGTTAGACCTCCAAATGCCTCCTTAATATTAATGCTATCTTATTATCATTAATATCATATCTTGATATTTTAAGTTCCTTCATCTTATTTTACAGTAAAGACTCAATACTTGTAATTAGCACACTTGTTATATTCAGAATTATCAAATATGGATATATTAGGAATATAACTGTTTAAGTTAAAGTTAAATAAATGCACTATATAAGCTAACACTGCTCATCAAAAATTTTCATAAAACTACCTGAGATGTTATGAATTTTAGAAACCTTAATGCAATTATTCTACTTACATTATCTTTTGGAAAATATATCAATTTAAACAAAATACAAAAGAGCTTTTCATGGAAATATGTAACTAATGTTCTTTCCATAATTAAACACTTATGAAATTTATTTAGTACTAACATCCAGGTGTTGAGGCAATAAGACTGTGAAAAGATTGAACCTTATATTGCAATTATTGTAGTTTTAATTATTAAAGAAATATATCATTCTGACAGTCTAACGGACCATCTAAAATTACATTTGCATATAGATTTTGCAAAATTAATTTCTATTATGTGTCCTGTTTGGTTTTATGTGTGAACTTGGCTAAGCTATAGTACCCAGTTATTCAATTTAGCACTAGTTTAGGTAGGTTCCTATGAAAGTTCATTATAAATGTGGTTAACATCTACAATCAGATGGTTTTATGAAGATATCTTTGATAATCTGGATAGCCCTCATTCCAAGTAGCTGAAAGGCTTTAAAAGCAAAAGACTTACTTGAGGAAGAAGAAATTTAGCCTCAAGGCTGCAACATCCATCCCTACTAGAGAATCTCCAGCCTAAAGGCATGTCCCATAGATTTCAGAACTGCCAGTCCCAAAACCTTGAAATAAGTCTCTCTGTCTCTGTCGATCTCTCTCTCTCTTTCTCACACATACACACACACACTCGTGCACAAATACAGGCTCTTTGCATCTGCGCATAAATAGGCTTAAAGAGCTGTGAAAAAATATTTAATTTTAAAGTAGGAATATGTGTATGTGGGTCCGTGTGTGTGTTGAGATGTAAGTTTTAAGGGGTAGTAATGTGGAGGAAACTGCTAAAATGTATTTTATGTTGAGCTCTGAACTTAAGAAAGAAAGAAAACTAAACTGATGAAAAGGTTTGCTCTGTATAATATTGACTATTTAATTCTCATTGACATTTTCTCCAAAATTATCTAAAACTTCTATTTTTGTGTAAAGCACAGGACTGATTAAAGTCTATAGCATGTTATCTATGACTTAGAAGTTTGTCATATATGCTTTATTTTTTTTTTCTTTAAAATAAATCATACAATGGTATTTAGACATTTTGCAACTGGAGTCATGTGAGTTTATTGATTCTCTCAATTGACTATGTCTAGGCCACAAAATATGTAACAAGACCTTATCTGTATATTGATAATATCATAGGTGAGAAATAAGAAAAATATTAAACTAATAAAGCATAACAAAATCAAAGGGAAATCTTATGTTGACCAATGAGAATAGTGTTTTATGAACTGAAACATTAAACAAACTGAAATATGTGGACCTAAAGGCACTGATGAAAAAAGAAGATAAATAGAATCTATTCAGAGTGATATTGTGACCTGAACTGTATTGTCAAATCAAAGGATCCTAAAAGGAAAATCTGCCTATTATCATCTTAAGAAGTGCATGAGTGCAATCTCCCCTTTAAAAGGAGGTAATAGCACACTTTTGCATTTAAAAACTATTCAAATGACCACCAGATTTACAAAAATTAAGAAATTATGAAAGATATTATAAATAAAACAGATGTTCTGCAAATGCCATCTGCAAAGATTTCAGTAGATGACAGAAAAATGAGAAGTACTCAGAAAATCTTCAGGATAACATAACTTATACAGAAAAGACTTTACTCTTCTAATTTAAAGAGAAGGGGGAAGACAAGAACTTAAGTCTATGCACACAAACAGCTTCTGAATGCATATGTCATAAAGGTATTGAACTAATAATAGACATACGAGAAAATAAAACACTATTCTCATGATTGACTACAAACACATTCAACCATTGAAACTGATTTAGAAAATCTATTCTTAAATATAATAACTAATAATACATTTTTAAGGTTTGTTTCAGAATAATACAACCTATAATGCTTATATAATCAAATTGACATAGATTAAGAAATGAATACTCACAATAGTTTATTCCTGACATATATCCCACCGGTTAAAAATCAACCTAAAATTAAGTGATTTTCCTCTATCAATCTAGTTCTTGTTGGTCCTGGCAAGGATAAACCTTTGATGTAATCATCATTTAATAGGTATTTTTATAAAACCCTTTTCTATCAATATTACATTTTTACCCTCTTCAATATTTCCAATACTATAATATGAGCTATATAAACTTTAGAATCCCAATTTCAAACTTTCTATGTCTTTTTTTTTCAAAATAATGATTCATTCAATAAGCAAATAAACCCAGACTACTAAACAAAAATGCAGTACACAAACACACATACCCAAACAACCTTGAGAGAAAAGGCTTTAAATATTTACAATAGATATATTTAAACTGTGAAATAATAAATAATTTTCTCTATGTTTACATTATTTGTCCACATTTGGTATCATAATCATGTATGGTTTTACAATAAGAAAAGTGTATTCAAATACATTTCAATTATTTAAAAGAAAAAAATGCCACAAAATCAGTAGCATTTAAGAAATACTTTATATTTTGCATTATAGAACACATAAGAATTTATTTTTAGGGGAAACTCAGTTAGAATAGACTGCTTAAAGCTAATAGCTGTCAGCCTAGTTAACTTGGTGTCCTGAAGCTAAGGTCACCAATACCTTGGCGCAACCAGTAACTCATAATCCGCACACCAGTTTGCCACACTTTGAAGAGAGCTCTAGGTTATCTTAAGACATACTTTATACAAATATTTCAATTACTCTTCAGAATATTGAAACATTTTGGTAGCATAGCTTCCACTATCCTTTTTTGTTTGGTTGTTTGGTTGATTATTAGGTTTTCAGAATCAACTAAAAAATGGTGAAATGGCAATCAAGTATTTGTCTCTTAATATTCTTTATAGAGTTTGAATATAATACCTTCTCTTCTTATTCCTTTTTTTTTAAGATTTTTTTTCAACACAAATTTATTTAAGCTTTATTTAAACATATAATGTAACCCCACCACCCTCTCCCAACCCCTCTCCCCCCAACCCCCCTCAGTTTGTTTTATGACATTAAGAGTCTCTTTTGGTTTGTCTCCCTCTCGATCCCATCTTGTTTCATTTTTTCTTTTCCTACAACCTTAACCCCCACCCCCGTTGCATCTCTACTTCCTCATATAAGGGAGATGATGTGATAGTTGTCTTTCTCCAATTGACTTATTTTGCTAAGCATAATACTCTCTAGTTCCATCCATGTCGTCACAAATGGTAAGATTTCATTTCTTTTGATGGCTGCATAGTATTCCGTTGTATATATATACCACCTCTTCTTTATCCATTCATCTGTTGATGGACATCTAGGTTCTTTCCATAACTTGGCTATTGTGGACATTGCTGCTATAAACATTCGGGTACACGTGCCCCTTTGGATCACTACGTTTGTATCTTTAGGATAAATACCCAGTAGTGCAATTGCTGGGTCATAAGGTAGCTCTATTTTCAATTTTTTGAGGAACCTCCATGCTGTTTTCCAGAGTGGTTGCACCAGCTTGCATTCCCACCAACAGTGTAGGAGGGTTCCCCTTTCTCCACATCCTCGCCAGCATCTGTCATTTCCTGACTTGTTCATTTTAGCCATTCTGACTGGTGTGAGGTGGTATCTCATTGTGGTTTTGATTTATATTTCCCTGATGCCCAGTGATGTGGAGCACTTTTTCATGTGTCTGTGGGCCATCTGGATGTCTTCTTTGCAGAAATGCCTGTTCATGTCCTCTGCCCATTTCTTGATTAGATTGTTTGTTCTTTGGGTGTTGAGTTTGCTAAGCTCTTTGTAGATTTTGGATACTAGCCCTTTATCTGATATGTCGTTTGCAAATATCTTTTCGCACTCTGTCAGTTGTCTTTTGGTTTTGTTGACTGTTTCCTTTTGCTGTGCAAAAGCTTGATTGGACTTGATGAAGTCCAAATAGTTCATTTTTTCCCTTGCTTCCCTTGTCTTTGGCATTGATCCTAGGAAGAAGTTGCTGCAGCTGAGGTCAAAGAGGTTGCTGCCTGTGTTCTCCTCAAGGATTTTGATGGATTCCTTTCTCACGTTGAGGTCCTTCATGCATTTTGAGTCTATTTTCATGTGTGGTGTAAGGAAATGGTCCAATTTCATTTTTCTGCACGTGGCTGTCCAATTTTCCCAACACATTTGTTGAAGAGGCTGTCTTTTTTCCATTGGATATTCTTTCCTGCTTTGTTGAAGATTAGTTGACCATAGAGTTGAGGGTCTATTTCTGGGCTCTCTATTCTGTTCCATTGATCTATGTGTCTGTTTTTGTGCCAGTACCATACTGTCTTAATGATGACAGATTTGTAGTAGAGCTTGAAGTCTGGAATTGTGATGCCACCAACTTGGGCTTTCTTTTTCAATATTCCTTTGGCTATTCGAGGCCTTTTCTGGTTCCATATAATTTTTTTTTTGTTCCATTTCTTTGAAAAAATTGGATGGGATTTTGATAGGCATTGCATTAAATGTGTAGATAGCTTTAGGTAGCATAGACATTTTCACAATATTTATTCTTCCAATCCATGAGCAAGGAACATTTTTCCATTTCTTTGTGTCTTCCTCAATTTCTTTCATGAGTACTTGATAGTTCTCTGAGTATAGATTCTTTGCCTCTTTGGTTAGGTTTATTCTTAGGTATCTTATGGTTTTGGGTGTAATTGTAAATGGGATTGACTCCTTAATTTTCCTTTCTTCTGTCTTGTTGTTGGTGTAAAGAAATGCAACTGATTTCTGTGCATTGATTTTATATCCTGACACTTTACTGAATTCCTGTACAAGCTCTAGCAGTTTTGGAGTGGAGTCTTTTGGGTTTTCCACATATAGTATCATATCATCTGCAAAGAGCGATAGTTTGACTTCTTCTTTGCCGATTTGGATGCCTTTAATTTCTTTTTGTTGTCTGATTGCTGAGGCTAGGACTTCTAGTACTATGTTGAATAGCAGTGGTGATAGTGGACATCCCTGCCGTGTTCCTGACCTTAACGGAAAAGCTCTCAGTTTTTCTCCATTGAGAATGATACTTGCCGTGGGTTTTTCATAGATGGCTTTGATAATATTGAGGTATGTGCCTTCTATCCCTACACTTTGAAGAGTTTTGATTAGGAAGGGATGTTGCACTTTGTCAAATGCTTTTTCAGCATCTATTGAGAGTATCATATGGTTCTTGTTCTTTCTTTTGCTAATGTACTGTATCACATTGATTGATTTGCAGATGTTGAATCAACCCTGCTGCCCTGGAATAAATCCCACTTGGTCGTGGTGAATAATCCTTTTGATGTACTGTTGGATCCTATTGGCTAGTATTTTGGTGAGAATATTTGCATCTGTGTTCATCAACGATATTGATTTGTAATTCTCTTTTTTGATGGGATCCTTGTCTGGTTTGGGGATCAAGGTGATGCTGGCCTCATAAAATGAGTTTGGAAGTTTTCCTTCCATTTCTATTTTTTGGAACAGTTTCAGGAGAACAGGAATTAATTCTTCTTTAAATGTTTGGTAGAATTCCCCTGGGAAGCCATCTGGCCCTGGGCTTTTGTTTGTTGGGAGATTTTTGATGACTGTTTCAATCTCCTTACTGGTTATGGGCCTATTCAGGTTTTCTATTTCTTCCTGGTTCAGTTTTGGCAGTTTATATGTCTCTAGGAAAGCATCCATTTCTTCCAGATTGTCAAATTTGTTGGCATAGAGTTGCTCATAATATGTTCTTATGCTTGTTTGTATTTCTTTGGTGTTGGTTGTGATCTCTCCTCTTTCATTCATGATTTTATTTATTTGGGTCCTTTCTCTTTTCTTTTGGATAAGTCTGGCCAGGGGTTTATCAATCTTATTAATTCTTTCAAAGAACCAGCTCCTAGTTTCATTGATTTGTTCTATTGTTTTTTTGGTTTCTATTTCATTGATTTCTGCTTTGATCTTTATTATTTCTCTTCTCCTGCTGGGTTTAGGCTTTCTTTGTTGTTCTTTCTCAAGCTCCTTTAGGTGTAGGGTTAGGTTGTATATTTGAGACCGTTCCTGTTTCTTGAGATAGGCTTGTATAGCTATATATTTTCCTCTCAGGACTGCCTTTGTTGTGTCCCACAGATTTTGGACCGTTGTGTTTTCATTATCCTTTGTTTCCATGGTTTTTTTCAATTATTCTTTAATTTCCTGGTTGACCCATTCATTCTTTAGAAGGATGCTGTTGAGTCTCCATGTATTTGTGCTCTTTCCAAATTTCCTCTTGTGATTGAGTACTAGCTTCAGAGCATTGTGGTCTGTGGGGGTATAGCTCAGTGGTAGAGCATTTGACTGCAGAGCATGTGGTCTGAAAATATGCAGGGAATGATCCCAATCTTTTGATACCGGTTGAGACCTGGTTTATGACCCAGGATGTGATCTATTCTGGAGAATGTTCCATGGGAACTAGAGAAAAATGTGTATTCTGTTGCTTTGGGGTGGAATGTTCTGAATATATCTGTGATGTCCATCTGCTCCAGTGTGTCATTTAAGACCTTTATTTCCTTGTTGATCTTTTGCTTGGATAATCTGTCTATTTCAGTGAGGGGTGTGTTAAAGTCTCCAACTATTATTGTATTCTTGTCAATATGTTTCTTTGATTTTGTTACTAATTGGTTTATATAGTTGGCTGCTCCCATGTTAGGGGCATAGATATTTAAAGTTGTTAGATCTTCTTGTCGGACATACCCTTTGAGGATGATGTAGTGTTCTTCCTCATCTCTTATTATAGTCTTTGGCTTAAAATCTAATTGATCTGATATAAGGATTGCCACCCCCTCTTTCTTCTGATGTACATTAGCATGGTAAATTGTTTTCCACCCCCTCACTTTCAATCTGGAGGTGTCTTCAGGTCTAAAATGAATTTCTTCTAGGCAGCATATTGATGGGTTTTGTTTTTTTTTTATCCATTCTGAAACCCTATGTCTTTTGATTGGGGCATTTAGCCCATTTACATTCAGGGTAACTATTGAGAGATATGAATTAATGCCATTGTATTGCCTGTAAGGTGACTGTTACTGTATATTGTCTCTGTTCCTTTCTGATAATACTTTTAGGGTCTCTCTTTGCTTAGAGGCCCCCTTTCAATATTTCCTGTAGAGCTGGTTTGGTGTTTACAAACTCTTTCAGTTTTTGTTTGTCCTGGAAGCTTTTTATCTCTCCTTCTATTTTCAGTGATAACCTAGCTAGATAAAGTATTCTTGGCTGCATGTTTTTCTCGTTTAGTGCTCTGAATATATCATGCCAGTTCTTTCTGGCCTGCCAGGTCTCTGTGGATAAGTCTCCTGCCAATCTAATATTTTTACCATTGTATGTTACAGACTTCTTGTCCCGAGCTGCTTTCAGG